>CAXITT010000004.1:1707193-1792146 GCA_964033795.1 Lymnaea stagnalis | reverse complement strand
TTTGGTCAATTAGGGCGGGGGTGGAGTGGGGGGCCAAGCTCCAAAGGTTGATTTGGTCAATTAGGGCGGGGGTGGAGTGGGGGGCCAAGCTCCAAAGGTTGATTTGGTCAATTAGGGCGGGGTGGAGTGGGGTGCCAAGCTCCAAAGGTTGGTTTGGTCAATTAGGGTGGGGGTGGAGAGGGGGAGCAAGCTCCAAAGGTTGGTTTGGTCAATTAGAGCGGGGTTGGAGTGGGGGCTTGTTTACAGTCGAAGGTGTGTCATGAAATCCAGTCAACTGCTTCTATAAGTTAACACAAATAAATATACAGGATATAGTTCTCCGACTCGTTTCTCAAGGAAGAGAAAAGGTCTTAAGCCAGCACAAAAGGCACTGGCTACACAGAATTGCTTGACTGATTGACTGCACAGGCTTGCGTGACTGATAGGCATATCTGAGCTAAAATTGATGACTATTGCAACAAAACCTTGAAAAAATTTTTTTGGGCAATCTGAAAACAAGTACCGGTACAAATGTGTACAATTAAAAACATTATTGAAACCAAAAACACAAGAACGAAATTAACCAATACATGTGTACACACATATATATTTATCAAATTTCCTAACATTGCAAACATTTTTCATCATGTTACTTCAAAAGAACTTACGATTGTATGACGAAGTGCTGAAAAAGTTCAGCAATCTTTCTAGTCTCTGTGGGACTCTAGAACATGTGTTTAGTTGCCACAAGTAGAAAACATATTTTCATGCATGCGGCCCTTGTCTTTTTCTTGCGAGGAAAACGAACAGAGAACACTCTTAATTTTAAATTACGAAAACATCCCAAACTTTGAAACCGCTTGCACAATCAAGGGGAAACCACTTAGTCATCAAACCCGATCGATAAGCAACTGTAGGGCTGAATATAGACGGATGCCAGCAAAATTTACCCAATGTTTTCATGAAATATTTTTCTGTTTACTAAATTATGAGGACGAAATACAATTTCATTGCCGAACTGTGGCATACAATTTACAGTAAGGTGGTGTGTATATGTAGAGCAGGGCTGCCACACCTTGGAAAATTTCCCAAGATCTTGGGAATTCACTACCCCATTCAGGGCCAAAAACTCAATTAAAAAAAAAAAATTCCCAAGATCCTTTAAAAAAACAAAACTCATATATATTTTCATGCTCTTGGGAAATCTTTTGACCAAATCTTGGGAATTAAAAAAACATTGAGTGGCAGCCCCGATGTAGAGTGGGGTGGTGCGTATATGTTTGGCATGGATGCCCCCTTAATACCTCATTGATCTCTATCTTTAATTGTATATATCTTCTTCTTCTTTATTTTGAGGGCCCACGATCAATGAATTGATCATTCTGGCTCCTATGTTTCAGAGGGGTTTGCGATGTTACTGTGCATGGATTTCAATGGAAAGCTTCACTGGTTGCAAGGGCGACTCAGCAGTGGTGTTACGAACTGGGGGTTTGGAAGACAGGAGGCAATAGACACAAATATGTCGAGTGTAGCCGCCTCAACTGTTGCTTTTGGAAGCTTGTTCCAGTCCCCGATATTGTTTTATCAGTGTTCTAAATGTAGAACGCCTTCGAACTGTCACATCTTCAAATATCTTAGTCCATCACCAATGAAACATTAAAGTGAGAGCAGCAGATTTGAACTTTTTGGATTTGGGACCGTTAAAAGTCTGCTCCATGGAGCCTCTAAAACCGTCATAATTAGTTTTCGAACACGTGACACGCGGGCTGTTTAGTCTGGTCCGTAAAGCCACTGTCTGTGACGTGTTTGGTCACTCCAGGGTTTGCTGGTGTTTAAATGTTGACAGCGCTTGCTCGGGGTCTAGTAACGATAACAAAGTCCGAAAAGGTCATCTGAAGACTCCTCAATACCCAATTATTATAAAGCTGCCTTAGATTTAGTTAAGCGCTTTTTTTAAAGAAATGAAAACCTTATATGGTTTGACCAAATCATAGGAGAACGAAGTCCAACTCTGAAATGTTCCTATGATGGGTTCATCAAATACAAAGATCTTCTCCTTGCGTCCTTCACGGGTCCAACACTCGTATTATCATGGAGCTGCATCTCTCCACATGAACACAAAAAAAAAAAAAAGGTTAAAAATGAAGCAAAAAAGAAAATAAAAACATTCGTTGATTTTCCTTATATGGTTTTACCAAATCATAGGAGAACGAAGTCCAACTCTGAAATGTTCCTATGATGTGTTCATCAAATACAAAGATCTTCTCCTTGCGTCCTTCACGGGTCCAACACTCGTATTATCATGGAGCTGCATCTCTCCACATGAACACAAAAAAAAAAAAAAGGTTAGAAATGAAGCAAAGAAGAAAATACAAGCATTCGTTGATTTTATGCAGTGGAATCGAATCTACGCTTTGTTCTATGTAAATACACAGGACATGGTTCCGATCTCAAGAGACGATATGAATAATTGATACCGCTGGTTCTAACAATGTTTGTGAAAAGAATCAGACAAGTTTTTTTGTAACCCGTTCACAAAGCTGATTCTCTGCGATCTACTAGGCAAAGATATTCATTTCTTACACGCTACAGGCTCCAGATAAAATCATTACTGATGGCAAGTAGAAACATCTCTTTAGGTAGCTCTTTAGGTAGCTCTAATGACTAATTTATGTGTGTGGGGGTATGTGGGTAATATCACTTCAATATAAAGCCTTTTCTTTTTTTATTTCCGAACGCAGGGGTGGTTGTACCATTAGGAAATCGAGGGGCAGTACGGCTCTGTAGTGGTCCGAACTCAAAACATTTATCAGCGAAGTGTAGATTATGTGGTAGATGATATGGTAGATGATGTGGTAGATTATGTGGTAGATTATGTGGTAGATGATGTGGTAGATGATGTGGTAGATTATGTGGCAGTTTATATGGTAGACTATTACATGTTAGGAACTTATATGAGGTACTGCGTGCAAGCCATGTTAAGTAAGTAAACAGTGGGACAGATATGTTTAGGCTTGAGAATAAAAGACACGACAAGCCAATATTTCATTTCATGGCGATAGTGTTTTCTAAACATTCCCTTTGGAAGAGTTGTGGCGGACTTGTCGTAAGTAGGTCTAGTGGAAGAGTTGGTGTGGACTCAGTTAAATGAGTAGTTCACTTGAATAGTATATGTATTCAGTTGTACGAGTAGGTCTAGTGGAAGAATTGGTGTGGAATCAGCTGTATGAGTAGGTCTAGTGGAAGAATAGGTGTGTACTCAGTTGTATGAGTAGGTCTGGTGGAAGAGTTGGTGTGGTCTCAGTTGTATGAGAAGGTCTATAGATAGATTAGGCGGTATATTTATTTTCTAGGCAATTTTTTATAGGTGTCCGAAAATAATTATAGTTTTAGAATGCTGCCGTTTTAATATTTTTTTTTCAAACGAGATAGCTGGTGTTCGGGCCTTAAATAAATGGCGCATATACATTAAGCAATATAAAAAGGAATATATATGTTTAGCAATAAAATCAATCGATTTATTGATAAAACAATAGAATTTAACACACGCAAACCACGTCAATTTTTGTTTGTCAGTTTGAGAAAAGCTCAAAGTCAACTGTGCTCGGTAAGTAATTAGATGAAAAAAAAAACAACAATACAATTTCATGAATGTGAACTAGACCAAAATTCACCCCAAATATGATGTGGATCACGTCTTGATAAACCGTTTTTGCGATGGCCCTTACTATTATGAACCAGACCCGCTTTCCTTTCATGTTTAAAAAAAAATATGGAACCGTCCCCTGAACACACATAGCCGAAGTACGATGTTTTAAGTAGTGGCCAGCAGGACTCCAAGCCTTGACAGAAATGGAAAAGATTGATCTCCCCGCGATCTGAGTGCAGTGAAGAACCGCACACAGCAAGACGCCTTTTAGGATTATTTCCAGCCCATCAAATTGTGTTGTTGCCAGGGACTAACCAAGTCTTTGTCTCCACCAGTTCTTAATTGATCTCATTTTTGACATTTGACAACACAACGCAGGTCACGTCCGTTCTGTTGCCCAGAAAAACAACTGCTGATCTTGGTTTGATTTAACATTAGCACCGAGGAAAGTCCATCCCATTGGTGAGTGCGTGGCTCGTTACAACGCGGTACAAAAGCCGTGAATCGGTGCTACCTGTAAAGTTTTGACGGTCATATGGTATGTGTTGGCCAGGGTAGCCGGTCATACTTGGTGTTGACCAGGGTAGCCAGTCACATTATGTGAGTTGGCCAGGGTAGCAATTCATATAATGTGATGGCCAGGATAACCGGTCATACTTGGTGTGTTGGCCAGGGTAGCCGGTCATATTTGGTGTTGGCCAGGGTAGCCGGTCATATTTGGTGTTGGCCAGGGTAACTGGTCATACTTGGTGTGTTGGCCAGGGTAGCCGGTCATATTTGGTGTTGGCCAGGGTAGCCGGTCATATTTGGTGTTGGCCAAGGTAGCCGGTCATATTTGGTGTTGACCAGGGTAGCCAGTCATGTGTTGTGCAGGGTAGCCGGTCATATTTGGTGTTGGCCAGGGTAGCCGGTCATATTTGGTGTTGGCCAGGGTAACTGGTCATATTTGGTGTGTTGGCCAGGGTAGCCGGTCATATTTGGTGTTGGCCAGGGTAGCCGGTCATATTTGGTGTTGGCCAAGGTAGCCGGTCATATTTGGTGTTGACCAGGGTAGCCAGTCACATTATGTGAGTTGGCCAGGGTAGCCGGTCATACTTGGTGTGTTGGCCAGGGAAGCTGGTCATACTTGGTGTGTTGGCCAGGGAAGCTGGTCATACTTGGTGTGTTGGCCAGGGAAGCTGGTCATATTTGGTGTGTTGGCCAGGGTAGCCGGTCATACTTTCTGCCCCCAACACCATTTCTATTTTTAGAAGGTGATGTTATTTGAAGATATGCTGGCCGGAACTAACCTTTTAGTTTTGAAAAAACAAATTAAAGTGCATTTGTTTTTAAATAATGAATACTTCTTTTTTTTTCATGATTGAGAATTAAAGAAAACATTAATTGTTCTTATTTCCACTATTCCCTTGACACAGCTTGAACAAAGTCCTTCATTTGTTATCCAATAACGCCTTAGTTTGCTTCAACCCCACCAGCCAGATTGGACAAACGTCAGGCTAAATTTAGACACCATTCTGATGTTTGGCCTCTGGTATCTAAACTTGTGAATTTTTCTTTTGCCTTTTAACAAATAAAAAAAAAAAAGGTTTTAAAAATTGCCCTTGAAGTGGTCTTGTCCTCGAGCACACTTTCACGCGTCGCTTACGATCTTGCGTGGTCATTGTTACTCGGCCAGTCTTTCATATCGGGATTGGTAGAGGAGAGTTCATCTCGGAATCAGGACTTTGCACGCAGGATGGATGTCTATCATTTTGATAATAAATGGAAGGACTGCGCTCAAGCTGTGCTGAAGGGAAAAAAATAGAACACGGTCTGTGAAAGCTTGAATCGAAAGACAGAGCATTAACATAAGAACGTTTCGGCTAGGAGCCGCTCTCGGCACACAGGACAAATGAAAATACGACAAGATATGGAACCAAGTTATCAACAAAAACGTGAGTGTTTGCCATAGTTGATATCATTTTGATAGAGTTTTCTTCCACACAGAGGCACAGAGACATAGAGGCATAGAGGCATAGAGACACAGAGACATAGATACACAGATACGCAGAGGCATAGAGACACAGAGGCATAGAGACACAGAGGCATAGAGACACAGAGGCATAGAGACACAGAGACATAGAGGCATATAGGCATAGAGACACATAGACATAAAGACACAGAAGCATCAGTTGATAGGTGTTCTTTATATGACTCCCACTACAGAAACAAAACTAAAAAAAAAAACTAAATGAAAAAAACAAAACAACTGATTTTGGTTTAATGATTCTCCATGTCTTTGCCAACTTTTTTTTGTTATCTTAGATCAGTATATTTGCTTCAACGTGAAAAAGGAGGTTCGATATATATATATATATATATATATATATATATATATATTTATTTATTTATATATTTATTTATATATCTATATATATATCACGTGAGTACTCTACTCGTATGAACGGCAAACTTGTCAATATCGTTTCTTAAATGAAAAAAACAAAACATCTGATTTTGGTTTAATGATTCTCCCTGTCTTTGCCAACTTTTTTTTTTTATCTTAGATCAGTATATTTGCTTCAACGTGAAAAAGGAGGTTCTATATATATATATATATATATATATATATATATATATATATTTATTTATTTATATATTTATTTACATATCTAAATCTATATCACGTGAGTACTCAACTCGTAGGAACGGCAAACTTGTCAATATCGTTTCGATTTCGATACCTTTATGGAAATGTGAGTGTCGTATCGAGACCTGTTGAAAAAAAAAAGCTTCCCTGATAAGTCTTAACCACCGTTTATTTATTTGTTTAAAGTGAATTTTTGATGAAGTAAAAAGCTTCATGTTGAGACGGCCGATCAATTAACGCCCTTATTTATGGTCTATCCGTGACGTAGATACAGACGTAGATCAGTGGCGATAGTCCTCGGGGTATGCGGTTAGGGTGTACGTTCAGGGGCGTTGACAGAGTTGAAGGTGATCTTGAGCACTCCTTAATCGCTTGGCCATAAGACTTTTTAGAGTTTAGCTCTCAGAGCCGCTTAGAGTCCTGAAGGTAATGCGTACAGATAAACCACATTATTACGCGCCGTTCCTAAAAGCCTTTGGCTTCTTTGTGAGCATTCGAATAGCTTGACGATTCTGGACTTCAGTCATCATTGGTCACGTCGACATCTCCGCGTGACGGTGAGGGAGCACACTAGCGGGTGCCGTACTTTCAGCGTGACCTGTCACCGGAACGACTCGTCGCGGACGGGAGTCATCAATGAGACGGAAATGGAACACGTTGATAGCGAAGTGCAGGGACTGGGAACTTGGGAATGGGAACTTGTTACTGGGAACTTGGGATGGGGAACTTGGGACAGGGAACTTGGTAATTTAATCTTTAAATTTGAAACGGTGAAGGTTGATAAAAGTTGATACAACTTTTTTAAAAAAATGGATAAGGAACTTTGAGCTGGAAACTTTTTGACATATGAATGTAACAAACGCTCAACATTGGACAACTTGTTTAATATGATTCTTACATCAGTTTATGCAGAAATGGTATCATGTATTTGAACAATTTACATATTTATTATTAATTTACATATTCCTTAATTGAAATATATTTAATCAATGGACATGTATTTGTTTAATTGACATATTTGATTGAAATATATTTGATTAATTGACATACATTTGATTAATTTACATATTTGATTAATTGACATATTTTTGAGAATATCTTATTCTTGAATATAAAAATATCGCACCGAGCTTCCCGTGATGAAGACTAGTAACTGTATTTTAGTCGTTGATAGACATCTAGACACATCATGCATTAGACTCCCCCCCCCCCCCACGTTCCCATTGCTGACAGTTAACTTGACAACCTTGTTTATGTGTTGGCTTTCATGTTTGACACAACCTACAGACAACACATCCACTTTGTTACAGCTGCTACGGACGATGGTGCAACAGGGGCGACTGTCTTTTATTATCAACCCATCATCCTATATAACTGGCTGCCGTATTAACCAATTTAATAGTGACGACACTGGGTACGGGAAAAAGAAAGCTTAAAAACGAGTCCAAAGTTCATGGGAATACATTATAACGATTAAATTTTAGCTGTGAATGTTTAAATCAGCGTTTCCCAACCTGTGGCTTACGACCCCTTAGTGGGTCGCACGACCCTTTCCTAGGGGTCGCCCCAGGCGATCAGAAAACACATAAACTCTACAGTTATGACGTAGTAAAGAAAATAATTTTGTGGTTGCGGGTCGCCATAACAATGGGAAGGGTATTAAACGGTCGCGGCATTAGGAAGGGTGAGAACCGATGGTTTAAATTGAGGGTTGAAAGTGACCCAAAAGACCCGATTTTGAGACACTCGTTAAGACCCATCTCTCAATAACTGTTGTGTGGCTCTCAACATTTTGGGAACCGGTATGCTACAGGTTGTTGGTTTGAGAATTCTTTACTTTTCAACAATATTAATTTTGGTTGTATTAACTTTCAGTTAAAAAAAGTATTGTCTCATCTTTTGTATATTGTCTACCACTACCCAAAATATTCTCCAAGGCATTCGTTAACTGGGCTATGACTTTCAACAACGGCTGTCAATCATATGACAATGACGCACACATATTTAAGATTGTTTCAACGACCAAGCATTGTTTTGAGAACAGTAAATCAACATTGTTTGGGGCATCTAATGACAAAAATTAATTTCAGGAGTTACAAAAGAAATTTTCATAATTTTTTGATGAGGTAACTCAATTAAAAAAAAAAAAAACTCCTTTCACGGTGATTTCCTCCAAACATCACTCCGACAGCCCTTCAGACATCACCTAGAAACAACTTCAAACATCTCCCAGACACCACTTCAAACCCTGAAATCACATCAACATCCCCATGATTTCCCCAACATAGCACGAGTTAACCGTCACCTCCTACCACAACTCTCCACGTTACTCTTCCCTCATGACGAGACACTATGAAAACACGGCTTGCTATTGCTACAGCTGGTCTTCTCGGTACGAGTCTCGACTCCAAACATATTATTGTGACAGAAAGCTCAGACGAGGATCAGAAACATAGTTGGTTACTTTACATGGAATAATGAAGGATGAGACGCGTGTTCAGCGGTCCTCACACACTCAGCTGGCGGGGCAATCGGCTCTGGCGACAAATCTTAATGAATGGCCAAGGAGCATCCCATTTTCGATCTGTTTTGTGTGTGTTTTTTTGGATGGAATCTGTGAGTTGTCATCTTTCCGGTCTGTACCTGTTTACTTACAGTGAAACATCCCTTTGCAATACATCATTTACTAAATTACAGTGGTACCTTGACTTACAAACATAATTCGTATCTAACTGTGGTTCAGATGTTAACACCCAATTTACCATTGCATCCTACAGAAAATCAAATAACGAGTTCTCGAATTACAGAAATAATTAAACAAAAAAATCAAATAATAAAAATAAGAACGCTGAGCTAAATTAAGAAAAGGAAAAGAAATAAATAAGGAGAGAAAAGGAACATTTTAGGCAATAAATATGCATTTTGTGCACAATTACAGAATATTTATCAAATCTTTGGTTGTACATGATGTAGTAGTATGAAAATGATCTTCTTTCAATAAAAAAAAAAATCTTTTAAAATCATGTTATAAGTAGTCGTCAATAACTTCCTTTTGTTTCTTTGTCGACGAAGGTTCCATATACTCCACAAAAATACATACATACAGCATACGTACCTACAGTAAACTTACATAAAGTAAACGTACTTACAGTAAACATACTTGCAGTAAACATATTTTATGCAAAGCTTAATTTTTTTTCCTCAAATCGATTAAAACCCCCATCAAAAATACATAAAATAGACACACACACACACAAAAACAACAAATCTGTGCGTGCAGCATGCGTCACACACACACACACGCAGCGCTCGTTGTGTTGTATTCCAGATGAATGTGACGTAGTAACAATAAACACAACAAGTACGGCATGACGGCACGCGTGCAAGCAAAGTGCACCCTGGTTCCTGTCTGGAATCTAGATTCGTATGCAGAGGTATAAATGAGAAATGACAAATTTCATATCTCTAAAAAATCCTGTGTAGAGTTGTTTCGTATTTCGATGTACCACTATAATTGTGTCGAGGTAACACTGTAATTGTGTCGAGGTAACACTGTAATTGTGTCGAGGTAACACTGTAATTGTGCCCAGGTAACACGGTAATTGTGTCGAGGTAACACTATAATTGTGTCCAGGTACCACTGTAATTGTGTCCAGGTGCTACTGTAATTGTCTCGCGGTACCACTGTAACTGTAGCCCTAACGCGCCAAGAGAGGTAACTCAGTTATATTTAAGTTTACACTGGGCTTATGTCAGACGTTTTGTTTTTCCAATTTAAAGATGGAGGGCAGAGCCCCCCCCCCCCCTAATTTTCATGTTTTATTAAAGTTGCTCCAAGCCGGGAAAGTTTTGGTTCCCTTCCAACCCCCACCCCCCCCTAATTTTCATGTTTTATTAAAGTTGTTTTTGGTTCCCTCCCAACCCCCCCCCCCCCCTAATTTTCCTGTTTTATTAAAGTTGCTGCAAGCCGGGAAAGTTTTGGTTCCCTTCCAACCCCAACCCCCCCCCCCACCCACGGAACACCATGAAATGACATTCATGCCCTTATACACCTTGAAATAATGTAGTTTCATTTCTGAAATTTTGGAAAGTCAAAATATCAATGATTGCACCAGATAGGCAAAGTGACGTAGCCGATAGTCTAATAATATAATCCTATTTCAGGTGTAATAAGGGGAGGGCACCAGCTCTTACAGTTCACTGGTCACATCGAAAGGAACATGCACAAGATTGGTTCGCACTAAAAATTTCCAGCACTTTTTAATAGGGGTGTTCAGCCAATTTGTTTTGTTAGGCAACACTCTGCCTTATCTCTCTGAAGTAGGTGTCACAACTAAAGTGACTACACCAACTTGACTCTACGGATGGTACTGTGTGTGTAATCTTAAAAACAGCAACAACAACAACAACAACGCGTTAGAAGTCATATGTTTGACTTTGAAGTCATAAATAAAAAATAAAAAAATCCTTGCAAAAATCGTTGCTGCCCGTGGACCGCCCGATGGTGTAAAAGAAACTCTCGGATGATTTCTAAGTCCATGTGTGAAAATCCTTCCCAAAATAATGTCTAGAAGATCGTTTCTTTAAAAAAAAAACCAACAGCTCTGTGTATTTTAAACGAATAAATTACCGTATGAGATGTCGAGTGTTTTTCTGTTCGTTTTTACGTCGACAACTAACGTAACATCATGTAGGCAGACAATCAGAAGGAAATCAATGTCGAAAGGCGAAGTGTTAATTATAATCTAATGAGACACAATAATATAAATGTTAAATCAGTGGCATCCCCTGAGGCATGCAGCATGGGCATGGGCATGGTTCCGGGTTGAAAAATCTACATTGGGGAAAAATTGACACGTTTTTTACATAAAATTAAATTTGTATTTGGTTCAGATGCAAACTTTGAAATCAGAACGATGTGTTAATTCCTGTAGTGCCCCCCGAAGTGCTAATTCCTGTACTGTCCCAGAAGTGCTCATAACTGTATCCAGAGGTGTTAATTCCTGTACTGCCCTCAGATGTGATAGTTCCTGTAGCGCCCCCAAGGGTGCTAATTGCTCTACTGCCCCCAGAAGTGATACCTGTTGTGCCCTCAGAGGTGCTAATATCTGTACTGCCCCCAGAGGTGTTAATTTCTGTACTGCCCCCAGAGGTGCTAATATCTGTACTGCCCCCAGAGGTGTTAATTTCTGTACTGCCCTCAGAGGTGCTAATATCTGTACTGCCCCCAGAGGTGTTAATTTCTGTACTGCCCCCAGAGGTGTTAATTTCTGTACTGCACCCAAAGCCGAATTGTTCGATTTAAAAATTGCCGGAACGCCACTATTAAATTAGATGGCTTTTCTTAAGAGCCCATCAGCTTTATCTAATTTTTTATTACGCACAGCCAGCACTTTCTTTTAGCACATTTTAATGACGCAGTACTGGCACGCAGTTCTTTGTTACAAACCCGCAGCACTATATTTTAGGACGTTTGAACAGCAAAGTACTGGCACTCAATTCCAGCAAGTTTAAAAATTGGCTCGTTAGACACTGTCAAACACGTAATCACGCACTGACAACCATCTGCTGTCAAACACGTAAGCACACGCTGACACACCATCTACTGTCAAACATGTAAGCACATGCTGACTCACCATCTACTGTGAAACACGTAATCACACACTGAATCACCATCCTGTGTCAAACACGTAATCACACACTGACTCACCATCTACTGTCAAACTCGTAAGCATGCATTGACTCACCATCTACTGTCAAACCCTCAAGCACACACCGACTCATCATCTACTGTCAAACACGTAATCCCGCACTGACTCACCATCTGCTGTCAAACAGGTAATCACACACTGACTCACTATCTACTGTCAAACACGTAAGCACACACTGACTCTCCATCTACTGTCAAACACGTAATCACACACTGACTCACCATCTAATGTCAAACACGTAATCACACACTGACTCACCATCTACTGTCAAACACGTAATCACACACTGATTCACCATCTACTGTCAAACACGTAATCACGCACTGACTCACCAATCTGTTGTCAAACACGTAAGCACACACTAATTCACTATCTACTGTCAAACATGTAATCACACACTGACTCACCATCTACTGCCAAACCCTTAAGCACACACTGACTCACAATCTACTATCAAACAGGTAATCACACACTGACTCACCATCTACTGTCAAACATGTAAGCACACACTGACTCACCATCTACTGTCAAACATGTAAGCACACACTGACTCCCCATCTACTGTCGAACACATAATCACACACTGAATCACCATCCAGTGTCAAACACGTAATCACACACTGACTCACCATCTACTGTCAGACACGTAATCACACACTGACTCACTATCTACTGTCAAACACGTAAGCACACACTGACTCTCCATCTACTGTCAAACACGTAATCACACACTGACTCACCATCTACTGTCAAACAGGTAATCACACACGAACTCACCATCTACTGTCAAACCTTTAAGCACACACTGCCTCACCATCTACTGTCAAACACATAATCACACACTGACTCACCATCTACTGTCAAACACGTAATCACACACCGACTCTCCATCTACTGTCAAACACGTAATCACACACTGACTCACCATCTACTGTCAAACACGTAATCACACACTGACTCACCATCTACTGTCAAACACGTAATCACACACTGACTCACCATCTACTGTCAAACACGTAATCACACACTGATTCACCATCTACTGTCAAACCTTTAAGCAAACACTGACTCACCATCTACTGTCAAACCTTTAAGCACACACCGACTCATCATCTACTGTCAAACACGTAATCACAAACTGACTCACCATCTGCTGTCAAACACGTAATCACACACTGACTCACCATCTACTGTCAAACACGTAATCACGCACTGACTCACCATCTACTGTCAAACACGTAATCACGCACTGAATCACCATCTACTGTCAAACACGTAAACACACACTGACTTACCATCTACTGTCAAACATCTAAACACACACTGACTTACCATCTATCTACACACAATATCCATCTAATAGATTTCTTGATATTACCGCCAATTCATCTATTCTGAAACTAATTCACTGCAACAATTTTAACCCATTCGGCAAAAAGTATCTGGTTGATACAATAAGGGGCCATGCATTTAGTACGTACGCAGGTGGAAAAAAAAAGGGGGGGGGGGTCGATTTTGTTTCCGCTTGCGTGTTGCCGGTGGGGCGGAGGGGGATCTCGGCAGAAAATACCTACATTTATAAAAAAAACTCTACAATAATCATCCTGAATTTCCGACAGCCCAAAAATAGCATGTTTATTTCTCGAATGCTGTTAAAATATCTAGCTGTTTTGTGTGAATCGTCTTCATAATGTTGCCTTGTGTTATCACAAATGAACTGGCTAGATATTGCTCAGATAGTACTCAGTGATAGCAGTATTACAGTGATATTTTCTCCAACCCGTGTTCAAAGTTCGTGTAACGCATCCATTCAAAGTGGAAATAAACTTATGAAAAGTGTAATATTTCGCGACGCTCTTGTGCAGAAGCCGAACCAACCCAGGACAGGGTCCTGCAGAGGAAAAGCTGCACCTGTGGCGAATCCAGAAAATGGTGTCACTTAATGTATAGAAAAAATGCCCCCCCTCCCCCCCGTGGCGGACCAGTTAAACGATTTTTGGCGCCCCTTGTCTTAATGAAGAGTATGTATTTTTATATCTGAATTCACTATTAACAAATTAGCCAAAGACGAATTTGGCGCCCATGATCATGGGGCCCGGTGTGAGTGCCCTCTGTACCCGGTGTGAGTGCCCTCTGTGCCCGGTGTGAGTGCCCTCTGTGCCCTGTGAGATTGCCCTCTGTGCCCGGTGTGAGTGCGATCTGTGCCCGGTGTGATTGCCCCCTGTGCCCGGTGTGAGTGTCCGCTGCGCCCGGTGTGAGTGCCCGTTGTGCCCGGAAAAGGGAGGGGGGTGGGATCGAAAGCTTGTTGTACGTACGCATTGTGGGGATGTCCAAAAAGTTCGAGTGCAAACGGGGGGAAAGGGGCGTGTGTATGTGAAATATTGACTTTTTTTTCGTAGGCACTAAATGATTGCTCCTAAATAATAAAACAAGACTGGAGCTATCCCGTATAAAATGTGTTCTTGTATTAAACGTTTGTCAAGTGGATGGCAGGCCAATAGATGGTGCCATAGTTTCAAAATATCGATCCTCAGAGTTGGACACTATCCAGCAACCTCTACTTCTAAAACACCATACCCCCTTCCCCCCCCCCCCCCACTAACAACACACACACACAGACACATCTCAACAGACAAATGTCTACAGACGTGACTCGCCCCGCCCCTTCCCCCCACCCGCACATGCACACACACACACATTTCACACACACATTTCAACAGCCTAATGGCTACAGACGCCATCTGGGTACACGTAGGACACCAAACAAAGACGAACCAGTTAAAACATTGAGCTTCTAAGCTAATTTTCTCGCTTCCAAAAAAAAAAACAAACCAAAAAACAAACCAAACCCAAAAGGACCTATCTCTGCTTGTGACTTAATCTGGACTAGCTAAATATGAATGTGACCGCGGTGCTGCTGTGCGTGACATTAAGGTGAGCACGGACGGCGTAGTGGTATGACCACCGTTGTTGAATTTGACTTGTTGAACAGCTTTGTCTCCACACGTTATCTTAAGACTTTGTTTCTCAAGCATTAGTTCCCCAAATCAATGGCTTAAGACGGTCGCCAAAGTGTATTTAGTTGTTCTAAACAAGGAGAGGATCTCTCGTTTCAAAGGGAAATAGATATGTTTTGTTTGTTTCGGTAAACGACTGCTGTGTCAATCGGATTTGTTTCTCTTTATATCAGGAGATATTTCTATGCACAAGAAAAGGGTGCATACAGAAATGTATATATATTTATTTGAAACAGTCACCTTAAATTCTTTTGATCAACTCGCTCTAAGAAGCGGAATGAAATAATTACAAATTGCAAGTGTGAGTGCTTTGTGATGGATTTTATCACGAGGAGAATTTCGATTTTTGTTTCGGGTTGAAACGATTCCGTTCTTCCTGTGTATCAAGGTTAGTAAAAATAACTTCAGAAATGTCATAAGGCTATTTCAAATAGCTGCATAAGTATCATTGCTTAGTAAAAAAAAAAAATTACTTTAAAAAATTCATTGGTTAGTACAAATAACAGCATACATATTGGTTAATACACCTAGCTGCAGAAATGTCATTGCTAATTTGAAATAGCTGCATGAATATCATTGGTTAGTGCAGATGCATAAATATCATTGGTTAGTACTAATAACTGCAGGAAAAAAATCATTGGTTAATAAAAATAACTTCAGAAAAATACTTGGTTCACAATACCCACTTATTCAAACAGTTGATCTGACTAACCTTAGGAAAAGGCCTACGCCCTCGAACAACATGGGAACACAAAAACCAAGAGATTTAATGGCAATATTTTGAGACTCGTCTGATTTGAAAGAGACGTTTGCATATAAAATATGTGCTAATATTTATTGTCACCATTTTATTATTTTTTTCCATCTATTCGTGCGATCAGAGAATGCATACTCCAATTTTGCATATTTTAATTAGCCAATTTTCCATGCTTCATTTCTTTTTTTCTAAACTAACTGGTGGGATCAAAAGAAAAAAAAAATGGCACAATTGACGTTTCTTTTTATTTATCATAAATTTATAAGAAAATCTATTTAGTGACAAAATACAATGATTTTTTTATTAGAAAACCTATTTAGTCACCAAATACAATGATTTTTAAAATTAGCAAACTTATTTAGTGACTAAATACAATGATTTTTAAATTAGAAACCTATTAAGTGACTAAATACAATGATTTTTAAATTAGAAACCTATTTAGTGACTAAATACAATGATTTTTTTAAAATTAGCAAACCTATTTAGTGACTAAATACAATGATTTTTAAATTAGAAACCTATTTAGTGACTAAATACAATGATCATTTAATTAGAAAACCTATTTAGTTACTAAATACAATGATTTTTTAATTAGAATACCCATTTATTGACTAAATACAATGATTTTTTAAATTAGCAAACTTATTTAGTGACTAAATACAATGATTTTTTAAATTAAAAACCTATTTAGTGACTAAATACAATGTTTTTTAAAATTAGCAAAACTATTTAGTGACTAAATACAATGATTTTTTAAATTAGAAACCAATTTAGTGACTAAATACATTGATTTTTAAAATTAGCAAACCTATTTAGTGACTAAATACAATGATTTTTTAAATTAGAAACCTATTTAGTGACTAAATACAATGATCATTTAATTATAAAACCTACTTAGTCACCAAATACAATGATTTTTAAAATTAGAAACCTATTTAGTGACTAAATACAATGATTTTTTAAATTAGCAAACTTATTTAGTGACTAAATACAATGATTTTTAACATTAGAAAAACTATTTAGTCACTAAATACAATGATTTTTTAAATTAGCAAACTTATTTAGTGACTAAATACAATGATTTTTAAATTAGAAACCTATTTAGTGACTAAATACAATGATTTTTAAATTAGAAACCTATTTAGTGACTAAATACAATGATCATTTAATTAGAAAACCTATTTAGTTACTAAATACAATGATTTTTTAATTAGAATACCCATTTAGTGACTAAATACAATGATTTTTAAAATTAGCAAACCTATTTAGTGACTAAATACAATGATTTTTTAAATTAGCAAACTTATTTAGTGACTAAATACAAGGATTTTTCAATTATAAAACCTATTTAGTGACAAAATACAATGATTTTTTATTAGAAAACCTATTTAGTGACTAAATACAATGATTTTTAAAAATTAGAAACCTATTTAGTGACTAAATACAATGATTTTTAAATTAGAAACCTATTTAGTGACTAAATACAATGATTTTTAAAATTAGAAAATCTATTTAGTGACTAAATACAATGATTTTTAAAATTAGAAAATCTATTTAGTGACTAAATACAATGATTTTTAAAATTAGAAAATCTATTTAGTGACTAAATACAATGATTTTTAAAATTAGAAAATCTATTTAGTGACTAAATACAATGATTTTTTCAATTAAAAAACCTATTAAGTGACTAAATGCAATGATTTTTTAAATTAAAAAACCTATTTAGTGACTAAATACAATGATGTATGATTGAAACAAAAACTATTTTGTGAGTAAATTAAATGATTTATGATTAGAAAAACTATTTAGTTACTTAATCCAATGTTGTTGTTTTTTTTAGAAAACTGCCTATGTACTGCCTATTTCCTGCTTATTTACTGCCTATTTACTGCCTATTTACTGCCTATTTACTGCCTATTTACTGCCTATTTACTGCCTATTTACTGCCTATTTACTGCCTATTTACTGCCTATTTACTGCCTATTTACTGCCTATTTACTGCCTTTCTACTGCCTATTTACTGCCTATTTACTGCCTATTTACTGCCTATATACTGCCTATATACTGCCTATTTACTGCCTATTTACTGCCTATTTACTGCCTAAATGCAAAAAGGACATCGCACAGTGACAAAGTGTTTCAGAATATTCTGCACACCTGTGAGGAATTAAAACAGAACCTTGCAGGTAGTCTGGACATATAATCTACATTTCTATTTTGTTCTAAGGTGGTGCTCACTGCCCAATTAACACATTCGAATGAACAGGTGTAACAGGTTCATATTCATATTCAACTTCAAATATTTAATTTTGCTTTTATGGAAGAGGCGTAATTTTAAGGGAAGCATTTCATAAATACATTTAAGTATTTAAAACAAAAATAATAAAAACATGAAAATTGGAGATATTTCTGACTGCTCCGCGCCATATTCATTCAAAATACCACTGCTCCATATTCAGTCAAAATACCACTGCTCCATATTCAGTTAAGATACCACTGCTCCATATTCAGTCTATACTATGTTTTTCCCTGATCCCAACACTCAATTATATTCTGTACATAATCGGATTTGAAGTATTACTTCATCATGATGTGTAGAACAAGTTTCTTCACGCTGTATAGTACAAGCTTAATCACGCCATCACATCCACATTGAACTCTCTTCCACATTTAATTCACCGCCAGCCAACAGCAGGGCTGAACACACAGACTACTAGTTTAAACCAATCCCCCCCCCCCCCCCCCCCCCCCCCCTCCCCCCCCCCCCCCCCCCCCCCCCCCCCCCCCTTGAACACACAGACTACTCGTTTAAACCAATCCCCCCCCCCCCACCCACCTTTTTTGAATCCCCCACCATTTGTCCCCCTCCCACACCCTAAACACTTGTGTCTAAGTTAAATTAGTTTACTACAAACATCTATTCTTTGTGTGTGTGTGTGTGTCTCCCAGTTGTCTTGGAACATTCGCCATATTGATCTGGTTCTGTAGTTCACAAAACTGGCAAAGACTAGCAAAGGGATACAACCACCAGTCAGGAAGAAATGTCAATGAAATACATTGACACAAGTCTAGAATTTTCTTAATGCTATGAAACATTGCCAGACTTGTAACACAAATCCTTAAATAACACAATGCATATGGTAGGTCCCACAGTGCATTTCCAAACTTCTAAATTAGAAGGTACAGAAATTTATAGAGTGTTTACATGAGATAAATCCGTTAATAATTGTTTTAAAAAAGAAATTCGGTTGTAAAACACAACATATTACGTAATGAGTTCTATTTATTATATTAACACAAACACAATTATGCTGATATACAAGCACGTTTTCTATAACCACATAATAGTTGAAAATTCTAGAACTTTTTATGTATTATTTCGCATGTAGCTCATTTCACCATCATATGTTACATATGCGGCTTGTGGTAATATTTAAACTCGGCTTCCACATACATGATTCTAGAGCAGCTGTCTGGGATTTTTGCAATTCGAACTGTTATCTTTTTTTAAAGGGAATGTAAAGAAAGATTTTGAAGTTGAATTCTACTAAGAAAATTCCAGGAATAAAGTTTACACTTCTATGGGACAATATGTATTTTCAAGTTAACCATTAATATTTTTTTAATATCGTTAACTTAGAAATAATATCGGAATCTTTAAAAGGTTAAGTGCTGTAATGAATTTCCGATCTTTAGGGCAAATATTAATTACGTTATCATAACTGATGCTTGATGATTCAATTGACATCTGGAAAAGAATTATAACAAGGCATCAGAAAAAGGATGACATGTTTTGGAGTGGAGTTTTGGGTGGCATTTAGAGAGTGACGCCATAGATTTGCCACTGTGCGAGTGCAGTAATGAGTGCTGACAAGATGTATTCAGAATCGGTTAATGAGATTAAATATTTTCATTTGGAATACAAACTGAAATATTCCCTATGCGAATACGAACTGAAATATTCTCTATGCGAATACGAACTGAAATATTCCCTATTCGAATACGAACTGAAATATTCCCTATGCGAATACGAACTGAAATATTCTCTATGCGAATACGAACTGAAATCGCCTATGCCCTAACTGGCAAACATTCATCATGTCACATACACCTTCTGGCAAATACCCTTCTGGAAAATTCCCTTCTGGCAAATACCCATCTGACAAATTACCTTCTGGCAAATACCCATCTGACAAATAACCTTCTGGAAAATACCGTTCTGGCAAATACCCTTCTGACAAATAACTTTCTGACAAATAACCCTCTCGCACATACCATCCCCCACACACCCACCCAGCTTATAACAGGATTTACCGCACCTGAACGACTCGATGGTTTTTACCTTTCTGAAAGCGCAATTTTCATTTTAAGAGAAATACACATTTTTTTTTTCTTTATTGCGAGGAATAAACCCCCAACTTAACCATGAACCTTTCTTCCCCGCTAGACCTTGACCTTAGTATCGCCACTCTAACCCGAGGCAGCTGCTCGCTGGGAAAACAAGAAGACAACATCATGTGAGTTAGTACCTGGCCAGAATCAGTCCGTCTCAACACGCACATTTGCTCATTTTGTCCATGCATTCCTCGACTGCCTTCCGAGATTCTTTGATCTTGTTATTTCATTATTAAACTTTGCTGATAGGGAGAAAATAGTTGCCTATTTAGGCTCTACTTATCGTCAAAGGACCAGATAATCAGTTGGTGATGCGTAAATGGTTAGCATTCCCGGGATGTCGATAGCTTTTCTTAGACCAGATTAAAAGCTTCTAAGGCTAAATAATTTGTGTTTCAGGACGGATAATGTAGGCACTATATGACGTGAAACTAATGACAAAAGAAAAACGAACAAACTATGCACTTTACAATATGCTGTTTTGATTCCAATCGCTAGAAGTCAAATTAGATATTTAAAGCGTTTTAATGAGATATCTAGCGCCAAGAGAAATTACGTGCAAAGAAGGGGACGTCACGTGACCTGGTGGATACATTACTGTGCCGTAAAAGTAACACCCTTTTACTGTGTGATTCACTACCCTAAAATTTATAGTGAAACTGCATTGTATGGGTCAGGTACAAATATGCTGTAATGAATGGGTCAGGTACAAATACGCTGCACTGTTTAGATCAAGTAAAACTATGCGGCATGGACATTGATGAGTGTGTTAAATCATATACTATTTTATTACATGTGAGCTTAGCAACGTGCCCACGGATTTTAACACGATTTTAACGGATGGCATTTTCTATCCTGACAGTTGCTCAACAAACCGGCAGGGATTTCAGGGATGGCGGCAGGGATTTCAGGGATGGCGGCAGGGATTTCAGGAATGGCGACAGGGATTTCAGGGATGGCGGCAGGGATTTCAGGGATGGTGGCAGGGATAAAAATAATAAGAAAATTATGCTGGGACTGAACAGTGGTAACAAAAGGGCAGACGGAACAGCTCAAAATTATGTGTATCACCGTCATGGGTTTACATAAACACATGTAAAGAATCCATTAACCAACTTATTATCTGATGAGTAAATATAGGTATCAAGGGGTAAAATCGCTTAATTCCTATTTTTAAGGAATGACATTTGCTTAAATCTCCCTCTCTTTGTCTCTCTCCCCTCACCTCAATATTTTATCAGTTCAATTTTTGTCGTCTCTCCAAAGCTTCTAATTGTTATTTTTAAAATAATTCTTCGTCCAATCAGAAGTCGACACGCTCATAGGTAAATGGCAGGAACTAATAATCGTTCGACTCGTCACACGCCGTCTCAGCCGCCATATTTGATTGATTCGCTGCTGTCAGCCTATTTTTCTGCCGTTTGTTAACAAGGCTTAATGTTAACGTTTTTAAGTAGGACGTGGTGTGAGGTAACCATAGATATGTATCGCGTTACTAATTGTTCACATTCCGAGAATAAGGTGCTGGGCGATGATAATTATGACGTCAGCGGATGGTTGCAAATATGTTGACATTTGAGAAGGTAAACAGTGAAGACTGGAATGTTTAGTTGAACATATTTACCCGGACGGTGGTGGATTCAGCTAAATTCGGAAGTGGGGGATGGGGGGTGTGGTGAGGGGGGGGGGAGGGGAGCACCTTGTCACGCTACACTCTGTCACGCTACGCTCTGTCACGCTACCCTCTGTCACGTTACACTCTGTCATTCTTGTATTCGTTTCCCGGACGGTGGTGGATTCAGCTAAATTCGGAAGTGGGGGATGGGGGGTGTGGTGAGGGGGGGGGAGGGGAGCACCTTGTCACGCTACACTCTGTCACGCTACACTCTGTCACGCTACACTCTGTCACGTTACACTCTGTCATTCTTGTATTCGTTACTGGAGCACATCACCAACCATTACCTTATGCACCATTTGATACCACCAACCTATTTGATATCGTGTTATATCTGGTCCAAGAGATGTTTAGCTCATTAAAGGAAAGTTACCAGATTCCTCAATGTATTGGCATCGCTATAACCGGGATAACGTTTTATCACTTACCTGACCTAATTTCACAGTTCGGATTAACGGGTGGGGATTATCGTGATTCACGTATTGGAATTATTTCAGTTTTGTTTAAAGAGAGCTATAAATTGGTAGAAATTATCACCCGTCCCACCAAAGAGTTATTTCCAGGAGGCCCTCCGCACAACAGGTCTATGTGCACCCCAGGTATATGGCCTAACACAGGTATATGTCCACAATATGTACATTGACTATCCCAGGTCTATGTCCACCCATGCAAATGGCCTACCCCAGGTCTATGTGCACCCCATGTATATGGCCTACCCCAGGTATAAGGCACACGCCAGGTATATGGCCTACCCCCGGTATATGTCCACCCCATGTGTATGGCCTATCCCAGGTATAAGGCACACGCAAGGTATATGACCCAACCCAGGTATCTGCCCAACCCTAAATATATGCCCGACCACAGGTATATGGCCTATGCCAGATTTATGACTCGCAACAGTTGTATGGTTCATACCAGGTATATGTCCCACCCTGGGTATATGGCCGACCCTAGGCATATGGCCCACCCCAAGTATGCGGCCCACCCCAGGTATATAGCACACCCTAGGTATATTGCCCACCCTAGGTTTATGGTCCACCCAAGGTTTATGGCCCAACCCACGTATATGGCCAATCCTATATTTATGTTTACCTGGATTGAACACAGGCCTAATCCCAGTGATTTCAATAAATGAAGACCGACCCATTTAGCAAACACTAGTTTGAATGATGATGAGGATAGTGAGAGAGAGAGAAGAAATAGTCACGCGGCAGGAAAGCCTCCGGGAACGTTCGCAGTCAAGTGTCGCACCCAACTGATGTCAATGTTAGCATCTTTAAATGATGAGTGGCGAAACTGGAACTGATCAACCTTGACCTTTCTAGAGACTTAGAAATCTCTTCATTCTAGAGAGCAACGTCATTGAAAGACGAAAGAACAAGGTGACGATGTTGTTGAGTGAAAAAACATCATATAATATTTTTTAGAATATGGATATGACACTTTTTAACTGCAGAAACAAACATGACGTCATTAAACATTTTCCCGAAGCGTCGGTGCTCACTGTTGGCGTTAAGACTTGGATTCGTCCTAAGAGTGTAAGGGGAAAAAGTTAGCCCCCATTTGAACTATCATGAAATATATCAAACAGCATTGAAAGCATGTGTGAGGGATGGCCAGGAGAGGGGTGGGGGAGGTTTTCACATTTTCCTCCATTTTAAGTTTTAAAAATTGGCGTGTGTATTGTTTTGTGTTTTCCTCGAGCAGGTGTCATTATCTCAAGTTCCACCCCGAGGCACCATTCTAATGTGACAAAAATGCTGGTGCTCTGTTTATAATTGACACATTTGTTGGAGAACGATTTACCGTTATGGAAACATTTTTAAAAAAATACAAGACATCAAAAGTGCACTCTACCAACATTATCATATGCATAGAGACAGACATCAATAAGTTTTTCCGATAATTTATCCATTAATCAATCAATTTATCTAAAAATGCTGTGTCCAACCATTCTTCCATTTTCTTTCATTTATTCATTATACCCAACTATTTTCCCATCTGCTTAAGTATGAGTATACCGAATAAGCATAACCTTAATGTTACAATCATCTTAAAACTTAGAGCAGGGGCTCTTGACTGTGAAGAAGACACTGTAGATGGGTGTGGGGAGACCCAGACATTTCTATTAAACGACGTAAATAAACTGAAAAAAAGAAAAATCGAAAAATAATCAAGTAAAATAGAAAATGGTTGCCAGTTAAATTTGTTATTAGCTAAAATGTTATAAGACGTTATCACATTGTTTCTATGTGAAGGTATCATATTGTTTCTATGTGAACGTATCATATTGTTTCTATGTGAACGTATCATATTGTTTCTATGTGAACGTATCACATTGTTTCTATGTGAACGTATCACATTGTTTCTATGAGATTCTATCACATTTTTTCTATGCAAATGTATCACATTGTTTTTATGTGAATCTATTTTATAAAGAATGAGACAGTCATCTTCAAAGTTACAAAAACAAAGAAGCTCATTATCTTTATGGACCTCAAAGCTCGAGTTGGAACAGACCACCACACATTGGGGTGGACTATCGGAAGACAAGGCCACGGAAAGTGTAACAACAATGGTCTCCTGCTCCTAAACTTGTGCACTAAATATTATCTCACTACAAAAACACACTCTATCGCCTTCTCATACGAAAAAATGCATCCTTTTGGCATCCGTGTTCAAAACTGTGTCACATGATTGTCATCACCATAAAAAAAGAACATAGAAGATGTTAAAGAAACCAAGGCTTTGTGTGGAGCTGAATGCTGAATTTTAGGAATCCGAACGTATCCGAATAATGTCCAAATTAAAGTTTTATGTCATACCCATGAGAAGACTTCAAGGCCAGAA
This sequence comes from Lymnaea stagnalis, assembly GCA_964033795.1. Lineage (NCBI taxonomy): Eukaryota > Metazoa > Mollusca > Gastropoda > Lymnaeidae > Lymnaea > Lymnaea stagnalis. The sequence goes on along the minus strand of CAXITT010000004.1, from coordinate 1,767,484 downwards.
AATAAAAACAAAGCTTATTGCCAAACAGCTTAAGTGTACAAATATGTCTGCCAATATTTTCATTGAACTCGAACGCACACTCAGCGATAATCCCTTGGGGGTTAATGAAAATATTTATTCCAAATGGTCTAAATAGAGAGGTACTCTCTACTCCAGTGCTCTAGAGTACCTCAGACCAACAACTCGCAGAAAAAAAAAGGATTAGACTGATGAAAATGAAAAGAAGACACAGTCGCTACTAAACGATAAACATCAGGTGATGAGATGTTATCAGAAAAAATCTACATCACGGGTACAGAAAGGCGCTCTCAGCAAAATAAAACAGAAAGTGCAAAAAGAAACTTTGTGAAAAGCAGGATTCATGGCCGAAAAGAACGGCTGATGAAATTCAGGGCTTTGTCGATAGACATGCTACCACACGCTTCTTCTATGCCATAAAAGAAGTCTATGGACCACAGTGCCCAGGCTGCTTGTCCATCCCTAACAAAGATGGAACTCAGCTACTGAAAGAGTAAGATTTCAGAAAGATGGGCTGACTACTTTTGTCAAAACTTAGACTGTCCAGCTTCTAGAAACAGCAGGTGGAGATCAACCAAGAGCTAGAAAATTGTCATAATGAAGATGAAGTCGAGAGGGCAACTCTACGCAAATAAAGCCACATGACAAGATGCAATCGTTTTGAAATTTACAAAGAAGGATCCCCCGTCCTGACGAAAAGACTGACAGAGCTTTTTGAGCCGATATGGAAAGATGGTATAGCCCAGCAGCAATGCAAATATGCAAATATAACACGCATATACAAGATAAAGGGTAGACGCCAAACCTGTGACAATTCTAGACAGCAGACATCCCAAACAACTAATGTTTGGTGAATTCTTCAGTGAGAAACGTTCAGCTAATGGGCAGGAAATAAAAACGCTTCTTGGACTGTCACTCAAAATCAGATGGACATTGACCTTATTTCCGTGGGAGGCACTTGCTATGGACTATGAAAGATGGCATGGCAGACTCACCATGTCGGTGCACCATCCCCAGAGAATAAGTGCACCACTCACACCCACAGAAAGCGCACGTCAAAGAAAAGCAACAGAATCGATCGAACAAATCGTACTAGGACCCTAAATAGCATGTGTCCAATGTTCAGGAAAGCGTTCCAGGCACGAATAGATTGGAAGGCCACCTGCGTATTATTACCCTTTTCATCTTCGCATGCAAAAGACGATACAAATGTGAAGGTATCACATTGTTTGTATGTGAAGTTATCACATTGTTTCTATGTGAAGTTATCACATTGTTTCTATGTGCATGCATCAGATGGTATTGCATTGTTTCTACGTAAAGCTATCACACTGTCTCTAGCAAGTGCAAATATCACATAGTTCTGTGTAAAGGTATTAAAGTGGTTCTAGCAAAAACGGGTATCACATTTTTTCTTGAAAGTTAAATCTGGAAGGTCAGCTACAATAACTGAACTATTTTCATATTTACTAGTTTGCAAACATTGCCTCTGTCTTAGAGAGTTAAAGGTGAAGTACAATTTGTTTTCTCGGGGTATGTCTCTTGTCTCGGTAATTGACACAAAATATACACGGACATTCATCTCAGAACAAGGTTAATAATTCTCTTTTTCAGATCAACAAAAATGGTGAAATTTTAATAAGTTAGCCTGAATGTAAAATGATAGCTGACGGCCAACATGGAAAGAAAAGCGGACTATTGATGAGCTGGATACATATGGATGAGCTGGATAAATTTTGATGACCTGGATACATATTGATGAGCTGGATACATATGGATGAGATGGATAAATATTAATGACCAGGATACATACTGGTGAGCTATATATATATATATTTGAGTGAGCTATTTTGATCAGCTGGATACTCATGGATGAGCTGGATACATATGTTAAGACAAGCTGACAGTTGATGAGACAAGTTGACAGTTGAAGAGACAAGCCGACAGTTGATGAGACAAGTTGACAGTTGAAGAGACAAGCCGAAAGTTAAAGAGATGGATATATATTTGGAAAGACAAACCAATAGTTGAAGACCTGTGTACATTTTGAAAAGAAAGGCAATCGTTGATGACCTGGATTCACATGGCAAGACAAGCCGCCAGTTGATTAACTGGATACATATGGATGAGCTGGATGCACATGGGAAGTCAAGCCGATACTTGATGAGCTGGATACATCTTGACCAGGACAAGGAATCCAATTAGAAAGCTCGATGTCTGTTTTCAAAATGAGCAGTGTGATCGATATGTTTGCATTAGGCGGAATGTCTCGAAATGCCAGCTACTATTCCCAGTAATACCCAGGTACCCATGCCAGATTTTATTCCCAGTCATACCCAGGCCAAGAAATATTCCCAGTAATACACAGGTACCCTGACCATATACTATTCACAGTAATACGCAGGCCAACTTCTATTCCCAGTAATTCCCAGGTACTCTGGCCAGATACTACTCCCAGTCATACCCAGGCCAATTATTATTGCCGGTAACACCCAGGTACCCAACTAGCTACTATTCCCAGTTATACCAAGGTTCCCAGGCCAGATACTATTCCCAGCAACACCCAGGTCCCCCAGGCCAGATACTATTCCCAGCAACACCCAGGTCCCTCAGGCCAGATACTATTCCCATTTATTCCCATTTTCACAAGACTTTCGATAAACTGGTGTTGTTAAGGATTATAACAAAACCAATATGTGTAAATGTTTTAAAAATTCTCAAAGATTGAATCAAGTATCCATCTCATCATCTATCGGCTTGTCTCAAAATTCTGTGATCTACATTGTAATATAGTGTGATTTTTAGATCGATTCCAAAAGTTTATGTTTAATCTACAATTACTGGTTATGACTCCATTTTTATTCGTAGAAGTAAGTTAGTCTGCACTTAGTAGAGGCCCGATAAAGGTTAAAAGGTCAGAAATGAAACCCTTTCTTCATTTAAAATCTTTCCCAAGTACAACATTTTTTAGATTTGAAAGTTAAGCAAGACCAGAATAGTAAAGTATTGATATACATAATAATACAACAACTCACCGGGCAAGAATAGACGTAAGATTTTATTGAGAATACATTACTGTGGTTGACAATGTACTCCCGGTATGTTTCAAAGCTTCACTCCCCCGACAGCAGCGCTACTGTGTTGAGTCAAAACCGACGGTCGTTGAACTACGGTCCCAAATAGCGATTATCGTATTCTCTGATCTGATGTTCATCGCCATAATTTGAGAATCGTTCCTTCATACAAACATGACCCCCGTGCCGTATATTTAAAATCTGTATGAGAGAAGGCAGACCATCCTTTAAGCCGCTTCTTCTAAGAACGGATAGCAGCTCACGCACGCTATTAGACTGTTCATGAGCTTCTTCGAGAAAAACAATATCTAAAATATTTTATGTACGCCATTTTATGGTATATTCCCCTTACACTACAGATTAGAGTTCGTTAGATATGAAAGAAATTATTGTCAAATGGTGAGTTCAATAGCGCGTAAAATAAAATATTCCCGATAACTGCGCTAAATGAGATTATTTAAAAGTGCGTTTGGTGCGTATTATTTTCTTTTGTTTTACGGATGTATTCTCAGTTATATATGATGAAATAAATATTCGTTGTAAAAGTGGGTGGGACAATATATATAAGAATGAGCTAGAGTGACATAACGCCAAAAGGGAGATATGATTTAAGTACGTTCGGATTCCTAAAAAAATCATAGCTATTTTCTATTATTTTACGGAAATCGAATAAATTTAAATGAGCAAAAAATGTTTTAAATCCCCTTTTATTTTAGTAAACGTTTAAGTATTATTATTATAAATTACAAATATATTTAAAGTATCAACTAAGGAACTATTTTAAGCAATTTATAGGTGTTTAAAAGTTATGAAAAAAAAATCATGATCAAAGCATTACACCGTAATCACATTTATTGGGAAAACCCAAACATCAGTCGTTTTTAATAAAATTAATAAATGGAATTGACTGCTTTTTAAAATTGTTAATAAAACACACACACATTTCAGCTGTGTATAAAAAAAGTTTTAAAAAGTTGAAAAAGTTGTGCCTTTTCTTTATTCCAGAAATATATCTTTATTAAAATTATAACGTAATAAAAACTAACCTTTAAATACAATTCTAATAAGAAAATTCGGTTTAATTCAAACAGTGCTGCGCAACTCCATAGTCCAATAGCATTGACTAATCAACTTATAGCTAAAACAAAAAAGAACGAACCATATGAAGTGCACATTATTTTAGTTTGGGTATGGAAGGGACTACAATCCGGTGGAAGATTTTTCTAAATTTATTTAAATCTGGATGGGGAAGGGGTTGGTTACTTTGCCCCATGCACCACAAGAAATGTCTCAAAATAAAGAATGATTTTGATAAATGGTTTATTTTCTTGGATAAATATTTGTAGGAAATAAGATGTGTACATTTTTACGTGGATGACATAGTTCACACCTATGGTATTAAATATGTGAAAAAAGAGATGTTACATTCTCTTTTTACAAATATACATACGTTTACCAGTTAAGAAAATCAATGGCGTTAACAAATGTTGGGTACATTTATATAAGTTTACCCATGAATATCAAAACCCAATCATTTTACAACTTGAAAAATTTATTTTGAAAAATAGAAATGGGTTAATATTTACTTTCAAAAACTTGAAATATAGTTTCGTTTTTACTTTGCAAAAAATAAACAGATGTGTATTTTATGAGATTAACCATTTAAAATTTAAAAAACAAGACTCAAATCTGCAAGAGACGTGAAAAACGGTTGCGCGATTCTTCTTTAGATAAAATAATTATTTGTTTTACGATTTTCTAATAATATATAGATTATATATATTTTTTTTAAAAGGCAAAAATGTGTTTACATTTTTGCTGAAGATATCCATATATATTGAATTCCTATAATAAAAAATATTTATATATCATATATTGAGTTTTGGGTGTAAATTTAAGGTAAGTTTTTTAAACAATCTTTAGAGAAAAAAAAGTGTAATTGAAGGGCACGAAAAGGGATAACTCTAAAGTATTTCTCTAACGTAGTAATTGTCCCTCAATTAACTTCTTTAGTAACAAAAGTGATATAATTAGTGATAATTTAGACTGTAATTTAAGGTCATGTTTAGAGGGGAAAAAAGTAGTTTAGGAGCATGAAAGGGAGTAGTGCAGGCCTATAATATATAGCAGATAAATACTTCTCAAAACTTAATGATGCTAGAAACGTAAATATCATTACATTTTAAAAGTTATGAATTGTGATGAGATTTTGCAATAGCAGTTAGAAATTATCGCAAAATGATCTACCATTATTATCCCGATAACATCGGGTCATTTATTCTAGTATAATAAATAAATAAATATATATATATATATATAAAGTGCGTTAATTGAATGCATGTTTTCTGACGTAACTTAAGTAGATGGGAAGTTCACGCATTGCGGCCCTCATTGATTGGCGGCCTGTAACTAATCTGTCATCAAATTATAATACAATTATTTTATGCCGTAGATTTCTTAACGAAAAACAGTCTTGTAATTTAGCGCTCCGACAAGACAATGTCATTTACCATAAATCGATAGTTTATTTACTGGATACATAAAGAATCTATTTAAACTCATGCGTACAATAATTTAGCTTATCCTTTTTAAAAAAAAATACAGTTAACTGCTATATTTTTTGTAAATCTTATTTTTTTAAATTCTACAGCTGACCTCCTTCTCATAGTAACAAAAAGACTTCACTCAAAGATTTCCCAAATCATGAATACCATATCTATGGATAACATCTCTATTGATAACATATCTATGGATACCATATCTTCTCTTTAAGAGAAAGACCCTCACGGCTCTTAGTGTAATCGCTTCCTATTTGCACATCAAGGGCCTGCAACTGTAAAAATCCTCTTCCATGTTGGAACCTGCAACTATTACAATCCTCTTCCATGTTGGAACCTGCAACTGTAACAATCCTCTTCCATGTTGGAACCTGCAACTGTAACAATCCTCTTCCATGTTGGAACCTGCAACTGTAACAATCCTCTTCGGTGTTGCAACCTGCTACTGTGACAATCCTCTTCGGTGTTCGGAACCTGCAACTGTACCGATCCTCTTCGGTGTTCGGAACCTGCAACTGTACCGATCCTCTTCGGTGTTCGGAACCTGCAACTGTAACAATCCTCTTCGGTGTTCGGAACCTGCAACTGTACCAATCCTCTTCGGTGTTCGGAACCTGCAACTGTAACAATCCTCTTCATTGTTGGCGCCTGCAACTGGAACAATTCTATTCAGCTTTGGAACATAAAACTGTAACAGTCCTCTTCAGTGTGGAAACCTGCAACATTTTGGAAGATGGAGAGCTAAACGCCTGTCAGTAGGAGCTCAACATCGCTTTGGAGGTACGAACAAGGAGCTCTGTTCATTCAATAAAGATTTCATTCAATGAAGATGACATTCAATAAAGATGTTACTCACTGTCTTCGTATGTAGAACTGAAACACATTGAGGCGGACTGTGGTTTCAGGTAAAGTATACAGGATTTCCAGGGATAACAACATTATAATCCATGTACTGCTGCTGATATGCATCTGTAATTGATCTGATCGCAACTCGACATTGACTCTTATTTGAATACAACAATGGAGAAAGCTGTCATAATGGGGGTAAGTACAACATTCCACATTCTATTGTACAGTCAGTATGGGGGTAAGTGCAACATTCAACATTCTTTTGTACTGTCAGTATGGGGTTAAGTACAACATTCAACAGTCTAGTGTACTACTGTCTCCATGTGTAGGTCTTCCGTATTTATTTTCTACAGCCATGAATCAAGGGGAAGGCAACTCATCAAATACCTGCTCTCCCTTTTCGGACCTCTTTCTTTTTAAATTGAAGAGTTATTTAAAAAAAACAAAAATAATAAGACTTTATTTGTACACATAAAGCTCCCACCCAAGTCTAGATTATTTTTTTTCAGAACCACCTTTTTTTTATCTCGTGGTCTTCTCTTTCGAATTTCGCACCAATTTGAAATAAAACAATTTGTATCCTAGCATTGGAACAAAAAAATAAATTTCCAAAAACCCCTAAGTGTGGCTGTCAATTTATTTTCTCTTTTCGTCCCATTTCTCTGGTGGTATCTCTGCCTCCAGCACCCACTTCCCTTCTCGTCGCTTCATCTATAATGCATCAATTAAATCCTCTTTTAACAGTCTGCATCCATTTGTTTGACTGAATCTTATAACTTTACACATTTCTATGTACCTTGATAGCGTATGAACGTAAAAGCTTTAGAGATGTCTCCATATTAGTGGCGTGTGAATCTGATATCTATAGAAATTTCTGTATACCTCGGTAACATATGAATCTGATAGCTTTAAAATGTGTGTGTACCTTGGTGGCGAATGAATCTGAAAGCCTAAGAAATGTCTCTATACCTTGGTGGCGTATGAATCTGAAAGCCTAAGAAATGTCTCTATACCTTGGTGGCAAATTAAATTTCTCCTAATTATGATATTTTATGAAAATGTCTTAGTTACCTTTTCTTATGTATCACTCTTTACCCAGTTAAATTATTATTCTTTTATTAAGCATTGGAAATATTGTGTGGTGTTCGGACTAACTCCCATTTCTAACATTTCAAGATGAATAGTTCTTCTTGCAATTTTATAATTAAAAGAATATTTAGAAATGAGTTTATTATTTTTTTTGTGGGAGTAATTACAGGTAATTTATTTTTCTCTTAAAAATGCTAAAGGAGGAAATGATTGATCTTATCATACACGGATTGACAGGCCTATCAAGTTAATAACACATAGCAGTACAGTAAACTCACATAACCGGACTGTATAATCACCTACGTAAGAGTATACTCACATACCAGAACAATATACTCCAGTAGATTAAACCAACATACTGGTACAGTAAAAACAAACATCAGTACAGTATACTCACATAAATGGAATCCAAGGTATGGAGCTAATATAGAAAAGGGCAAGTATTTGTTTGGGATGTAGATATAATCTGAGTCTCATCCTCTCGAAACTTTTGGTAAGTCCTTTAAAGTTATCTTTTCTGGCATATCATAATCACCCTAACACAAATCGCCAACAGACATAAGGAGTTTCACAAAGACAAATTGCCTAAAGACATAAGGATTGTCACAAAGAAAAATTGCCTACATACATAAGGAGTGTCACAGAGACAAATCGCCTACAGCCATAAGGAGTGTAACAGAGACAAATCGCCTACGGGCATGATGATATTGGAAAATAATACGAGAACTTGGTTAAAAAAAAAGCTAAGACTGTTCAAAATTGCAACTAACACTCAAGAATTCTATAGTTTTTCGTACCGCACAAATCAGTACAGTAAACTCAAATACATGAACAGCATACTCACATGGCAGTACGGTAAAAAAAAAACTCATATCATTACAGTGTACTCACATTAATTGAATCATCTATGGCAGGAGGTTAATACAGAGAAGGGCACGAATGTGTGTGGGATGTAGAGGTAATTTGAATCTCATCATGTCGTAAGATTGGATGAGTCTCTTAATCAAGTCATAGATCAAGTAGTGTCTTTGTAAATGCCAGCACGTTGCTACCCATCACAAATTTTGATGAGTCTCTTAATCAAGTCATAGATCAAGTAGTGTCTTTGTAAATGCCAGCACGTTGCTACCCATCACATATTTTGATGAGTCTCTTAATCAAGTCATAGATCAAGTAGTGTCTTTGTAAATGCCAGCACGTTGCTACCCATCACATATTTTGATGAGTCTCTTAATCAATTCATAGATCAAGTAGTGTCTTTGTAAATGCCAGCACGTTGCTACCCATCACATATTTTGATGATCACTTAATCAAGTCATAGATCAAGTAGTGTCTTTGTAAATGCCAGCACGTTGCTACCCATCACAGAGGCACTAGACTGCGATGTAATCAGATGGTGTTGAACTTCCACTCCATGTTCAAGATCAGACCTGAAGTCAGACTGATCTCCCCTTGGTCACGTCTAAGTTTTTGGACTGTAGTTGCATTAGATCAGGGGTCCTCACATTTTTTGAATCAGTGAGCAGATTCATTGTCCATCAGAAACTCGGGGGAAGTGCCGGTTTACTGTCCCGCAAAAAAACGTTTGGGAGCTGGGATATAGATTGAAACAAATATTATCCAATTCCTATGCACACTCCACTCATTTTATTTGTAGTTTAAAAAAAAACAACAAAACAAACAAACAAAAACCAGCAACAGCAAACGAACAAACAAAAAGGAGAATACAACACAATATTAAACATGAAGAACACTGTTTTAATCAACATCAAGGGATTAGTGTTTCAATGGGAAGAAGGGCCAGCATTTGGCCCCATAGGGTGGTCAATGTCCGATTCTATGTTTGTCACTGCTACCCGTGTAACCGAACGAAGGCCAGGAGGGCAGAGGTGAGGATCCCTGGCGGGCCTGATCTGGCCTGCGGGCCGTTGTTTGCGGACCCCTGAATTTGATAATCCTTAGGGTAAACCAGCCCAAGTCATTAGCTCACACATTCTTGGGCATTCTCATTCATTAGGGCCTAGTGTCAAACTACTACCTTAGGTCTCAACAGTAAATCTTACCTACTACTCTTGGTTCCAATGCCTACTCTTAAGCTACAATCTTTGATCCCAACAACTACTCTCAAACCATGATCTTTGATCCTAACAACTTCTCCGTAACTACGATCTTTGGTCCCAACAACTACTCTCAAACTACGATATTTGGTACCAAATTTAGTTCAGACAAGACCTAGAAGAAAAAACGTATACATTTTTTAAAGACTGTTACTCGGAGTTCCATCCTTTTCGTTTGTATAGCGTAGTTTTTTTGTTTTTTTTTGGGCACACTTGACTCTTTCGCTCAATTGATAATCTGCCTGGTGCTGTCAGAATGCATCTAGGTTGATGGCACAGAGCTACAGCTCCGCTATGCTGTGTCAATGGAAGGGTCTGGGACGGTGAGTGATGGGGATATAAGAAAAGGTGATAAAAACAACAGCAAACATTCCACCATCTCGCTTACAATAACCATCGGTAGTGATTGTAGGGTTTTGGAATGGGACGTGGGAACGTGTTGGGGCAGGGTATTCCCACTCTGATGAGCGGACGGCAAGCCGTCGTTAACTTCTACTTTTTAGTCGGATGCTAAAGTCACCATACCCGGGGCTTTTGTAATCATTCGTTGTTAAATTTTTATTTTAAATGTGTGGATAATTTTACAGAGAAAAGAAGAAGTTCTTCTTCTTTTTTTTTAAAATAAAACCTTTCAGAGAAAAATTTAAACGTGCTAGAAAGTACTATTTATTTTTCTTGAAATTTCTTAAAATTCGTGCTAAAAGAAGGTATGTGAAGAAAATATTTTTTTATAATTACAAAAGAAAAACATATTTAAGTTTCTTCTACATTTAATTGGAATCCTTTGGCTTCATAGAGTGCCTTACAAACCTTTTGCACATACTTTCTTTGGCTTCAAAGAGTACCTTACAAACCTTTAGCACAGCGGTTCTCAACCTGTGGGTCGAGACCCCTTTGGGGGTCGTGGGACTCTTTTGCAGGGGTCACCTAAGACCATCTGAAAACATATATCCTTACAGCTATGAAGTAGCAACGAAAATAATTGTGTGGCTTGGGGGTCGCCATGACACGAGAAACAGTATTAAGGGGTCGCGGCACTAGAAAGGTTGAGAACCACTGTTTTAGCACATCCTTTCTTTGGCTTCATAGAGTGCCTTAAAAACCTCTTGCACATCCTTTCTTTGGCTTCATAGAGTGCCTTACAAACCTCTTGCACATACTTTCTTTGCGTAATGAATTCTAATGAAATTATTTTCCTCTTTTTAGTTCGCTTAAGTTTGTCTTAGAAAGAATTTTTTTTGTAAATATATATATTTTTCCCTTATATTAATTTTGGATTGTAAGGAAAGTGCAATTTACAAAAATGTTGAAAAAAAGACATTTCTAAATATAAATTCCTTTGGATTCGTTCGTGCGTGAAAAAATGCGCTCACCGGATGAGGACACATACAGTCATATCCGGCCTGACTCACCGCATGCGGACACGTAAACTCATATCCGCCCTGACTCACCGAAGCGGACACGTACAGTCATTTCCGTCATGACATACCGGAAGTGGACACCCAAAAATCATATCCGGCCTGACTCACCGTAAGCGGACATGTACTGTCGTGTCCGGCCTGACTCACCAGGGTAATATTGTGAGCTGTAACGTGGTGTAAAACCAGAGAAATTGTATTAGTTCTAAGGCGGGGAACATACCAGGGATGTATTATGAGTTATAAGGTGGGGAACTTTCCAGGGAACATATCAGGAATTTTACCAGGGAAAATACCAGGAAAGTATGATGAGTTTTAAGGTGGGATACATAAAAGAGAAGTTATGGGGTAAAATACGGTAACATGTATCGGAAGAGATATTTTCATTGAAGAATTGTAAATTTATTGAAATTTTTAAGGAGACGTGTTATCTAGGTCTTATGTACATGATATGGCAGAAATACAAGAAGAAGTTTAAAGGGAATTTCAGGTCGGAAAACGTAACAAATATGTTATTCTCAAAATAAGTTATAAATACTTTTAAAAGAAACAGGTCATCAAATTATTCTCTTCAAAACTGTTGTCAAGAAAACTGACCTTGTAAGTATGACCTTTGAACATTTGAGCTGACAAAGTGCCATATAACTATTATAAAGGAAAACTCTCTCAGCTCGAGACATGTATAACAGCCATTAACGGTCTTTTTTTTTGTTTGTTTAATAACTGAAGTCTTGGGTTGCTAGTTCATTAAATCTGTCTCTGGAACAGAAGATATTTGTTGACTATTTATATAGACGGTGACTTTCCAAACGTCTTTTTAGCGGGTGGATCTGTCTGTCCGTGTGCCTGACAGTCATCTATCTATCATCTATCTATCATCTCATATATCTATCATCTATCTATCATTATCTATCATCTACCTATCATCTACCTATCACCTATCTATCATCTATCAATTATCTATCAATTATCAATCAATTGTCTTTTTCATCTGTCTGTCTGTCTGTCAGTCTGCCTGCCTGTTTGTCCGTCTTTCTATCCATTAATAAATACACATATATATATATATATGACACTCTCTCTCGCTATATCTATAAAAATATATGTATGTTTATATATATACTTATATATATAATCATTTATAACATCGATATTTAAAACATTGGTCTATATTTAATTCTTAAATGCAATAGCGATACTATATGTAGCTGCCTACTTCTACTATACAGAGGCGAAGTAAAGACTAATGAGTGGGGAGGTTGAATTGCTGATACTATCGTTATGGGGACCAAACTGATGCATTTCTAAACTGTGTATCGCCTTCTCAGGGTTTGAAACATCCATTGACCCTATGCTCTCCCTGCCAGTTACATGTCTGCTCAGACTGCTCTAAGCTCACTCATTCCACACACAAAAAGAAATCGCCCACTCAAAGAATTTTCGACGAATTTCATGCAAAGAACTCGTTTCCTCTAAATCACGCTGTGCACACTCCTCATGCACTATTTTATGCACACTTACCTTTCACACTCCACATGCACGTTACTTATGCATATTTCTTTTGCACATTTCCTTTGCACACTCTCCATGAACATTATGTATGCATATTTCCTTTGTACACTTTCCTGCTCTCCTCTCTTGCACACTTCCCTTACTCATTTCCCTTGCACTTTCCCTTGCACTTTTCCTTTGCACTTTTCCCTTGAACATTTCTCTTGCACTTTTCCCTTTAACATTTCCCTTGCACATTTCCCTTGCACTTTTCACTTGCACATTCCCCTTGCACTTTTCCATTGAACATTTCCCTTGCACATTTCCCTTGCACTTTTCCCTTGAACATTTCCATTGCACTTTTCCCTTGCACATTTCCCTTGCACATTTCCCTTGCACATTTACCTTGCACTATTCCCTTGCACTATTCCCTTACGCATTCCCCTCGCACACTCCTCTTGCACACTTCCCTTGCACACTTCTCTTGCACACTTCCTTACACACTTCGTTGCACACTTCGTTGCACACTTCGTTGCACACTTCGTTGCACACTTCGTTGCACACTTCGTTGCGCACTTCGTTGCACACTTCGTTGCACACTTCGTTGCACACTTCGTTGCACACTTCGTTGCACACTTCGTTGCACACTTCGTTGCACACCTCCTTGCACACTTCCTTTGCACTCTTCCCTTGCACACTTCCCTTGCACACTTCCCTTGCACACTTCCCTTGCACATTTCCATTGCCCACTTCTCTTGCACACATCCCTTTCCCAATTCTCTTGCATACTTCCCTTGCACACTTCCCTTGCACACTTCTCTTGCACACTTCCCTTTCCCAATTCTCTTGCACTCTTTCCTTCACACTTTGCTTGCACATTTCCTTGCACATTTCATTGCACATTTCCCTTGCACAATGCCCTTGCACACTGTACTCGAGAAAGATAATGAATTAAATTCATGAAGTCATTACTACCATTGAATGCTCAGCATGTCAATATGCACATTTTAATATGGCAAACTAAGCCTTGGCACACTAAGCTAAAATTTGGTTTTAAATGTTTTCACTTCTACTAGGCTAAACTTGTTTTGAACTGATATCACTGCTACTAGGCTAAGCTGTGTTTGAAAGAAGGAAAGACGGAAGGGGGAGTTTTTTTCATTGAAATTTTCTTCCACAATAAAATCACTTAAGAACAAACAAGACTCCTTCATAACCCTCCTCCTCCACTATCAAATCTCTACCCAGTATGAAAACAATTGTTATCGTCGCTTATTAGTATTTTAAACTAGTATGCAAAAAATTGATGGATAGCAGGTCAAATCAATTTTATTGTATTGAAATCTTCACAACTTCATGGTCTGTGAGTTTAATTATGTCTATAGCATTTACAATTTATATTCGTTGTTAAACAATAATGTGCTTTCAGCAAGAATTCAAGCTTTCAAATACATAGCCAGAAATCAGTTGACGAAAACTTACAATCATTTGTGTAAAGCTTACAATCATTTGTTTAGAGCTTACAATCATTTGTGTAGGGCTAATGTATTTTACTATATCTTAGAGTTCAACAACTTTTTCACTGTCACGAAAATCATACTTGAGCAAGTTGGAGGATTCATTCCAGTATCGCTGTCTTGTGGCTCGTAAGAAAAATGCGTTCCCTGGTACTTGTAAATTACCCATAGAAACAGCACTATAATTATTGACTTTAAGGCATGTCACCGATGTCGAGCATTTATTGTTCGCACTTAGCACACGGAGATGACTGGAGGTAAAATATTCGACTTTTGTTTAAACTGAGGGGGAGCTGCTCAGTTCATCAGAGTCACTCTCTCGTCCTAGTTGAGACAACGGATTGACTTAGTCAAGACAACTGGATAGAGACCAGGATGTGCTGGATTACCAGCAGTGTGTCTTGAATGTTTCACTGTACCCATTATGCGTTCTTAGGCGTAGGAGTTTTATCGTGTTAATTTCATTCGGGGTTTTCAATCTCTTTAATGAGCTGCCATCCAGGGTTAACGAGTCCCATCCATCCGGGGTGCTAGTTTTTGCTTTTTCTGGAGATTGAGCTCGAGTCTACAATACACTAACTTTGGATTGACTCAAAACCACTCGGCCACCCGGCACCACTGATGTGGAACAGTGAGATTTAGATGGTGGTACTTGGGAAAATGTCCATAGAAACAAGATCTATTTATTGACTTAAAGACCATATGCACTGATATAGAATAGCGAGAGTACGACACTGGTACTTGGGAAAATGTCCATAGACACAAGATCGATTTATTGACTTAAAGACCCTATGCACTGATATAGAATAGCGAGAGTACGACACTGGTACTTGGGAAAATGTCCATAGATACAAGATCTATTTTTGTTACTTAAAGACCATATGCACTGATATAGAATAGCGAGAGTACGACACTGGTACTTGGGAAAATGTCCATAGAAACAAGATCTATTTATTGACTTAAAGACCATATGCACTGATATATAATATAGAGAGAGTACGACACTGGTACTTGGGAAAATGTCCATAGAAACAATATCTATTTATTGACTTAAAGACCATATGCACTGATATAGAATAGCGAGAGTACGACACTGGTACTTGGGAAAATGTCCATAGACACAAGATCTATTTATTTACTTAAAGACCATATGCACTGATATGGAATAGCGAGAGTACGACACTGGTACTGGGGAAAATGTCCCTAAAATCAAAAACATATTTATTGAATTAAAGACAGATTAACTGATGTGGAACAGATGTCATGACGTGGAGTAGTGAGGGTAAGACATTGAAAGAATGTGAAGTTATTTTTTGCGGCTCTGAATAACTTATAAGACAAATTTTATGTGAAATATAATATGATAAAAACGCTTGAAGCACGTGAGAGGTGAGTATGTTCAAATCTTGAATCTGAGAAAGTTGAACTCACGCATATCCTTTTACGCCTAACACTAGCATTTGTGGTTTGTTTCAAATGTCAGGTGTGTGATGCATCAAATTTTCCCCACACATGTCAAATATGAGTACACCTCGCTGTCAAAATACGTGTCATATATGGATTCCCATCATTGTCACAAAACATGTCAGAAAAGTAGTCACCTCATTACCACAGTGGATGTCAGATATGAGGTCATATTGTTGTCACAATACATGTCAGATGTGAGGTCATCTCATTATCACAATACATGTGACGTAGGTAGTGCGTCTTATCGTCATAACTAAAACCATACTCTCTTCAACCCTCCTTGGGCATGTCTTTGTATTAATATTGAATGGCATGGATGTCATCACAGTATTACGTAGCCAAGGATCATGATGACGGACAGGGAAGACAGGGAAAACAGGGAAGACAAGGAAGACAGGGAAGACAAGGAAGAGAAGTTAACTTAACTCCAAACATCTCGTCAATCCATTTTTTCCCGTTCTGCTCTGTTCAGCAAACCATTATTTCTTTGCTTAAAAAAAAAGTATCGCGTCACGTAAGAAAATCGATACTGATACTCGCACTGGTCACCCTTTCTGCACACTGTACTATCTCAGGGGCGACATCTTTAGTGTTTGCTACTGCTTGCACGAGTCTGCCCCTCGCAGAGAAAGGGTATGAGTTTCATCAACCCTAATGATCATGCTGAGACACTTGTTAGTGCTTGGTAAATCGTTTTTGTATAAAATATTATTTTAGTATGTAATGTTTCTATAGTTCTGGCAATAAATAGCCCAGATCCCAGCTTTTTGGTGAGTCAAGAGCCCAGCCAAAATAGCTCTGATTATCATACAGGTGTCATAGAAATATCCCTACAGCCGTTAAAGAAATATTTGATAAATATCATTTAAATATTTGGCAAAGTGTTGAAAGTTCTCAGATATGACATTTTTCAAAGAACAACAGTTTGATATCAACACACACAATTACACCCTCACACCTCCACTATTTTTTGTCTCTCATTGTCTCCCTTTCTATTTCCTTCTTTGAATCTGTCCATTCAATGAACCTCCACAAGGTAGAATGGTTTTGTTGCTGTCATTCTAGGTACAAACCACTTCTGTAAAGTTGTAGATATGACATGTGTAATGGTGCAGCTATGAAATGTGTTATGGTGTAGACATGACATGTGTACTGGTGTAGACATCACACGTGTAATGGTGTAGATATGACATGTGCAATGGTGTATCTATGACACGTGTAATGTTGTAGATATGACATTGCAATGGTGTAGACATGGCATGTGTAATGGTGTAGATATGACATTGCAATGGTGTAGACATGACATGTGTAATGGTGTAGATATGATATGTGTAATGGTGTAGATATGACACGTGTAATGGTGTACATATGACACGTGTAATGGTGTAGACATGACACGCTAGCTTCAGGTATTCGACTATTCTCCCCAGGGGGAGAAGGTCAGCCATCGACAGTTCAGTAAAGTGCATTTCCAATACGCTTAGAGTCACGGTGAGCAGTCAGCCCAAAGTCTCAAGTGAATTAGCAGTCAGCCCAAAGTCTGAAGTGACTTATATTTGAATATGGTTGGCTGATGGTAGTGCTGAGATTTACTGTTACCCTCTTATGGAAGGCAATCTCTTAGATCAGAATGGAGTTCTTTTTATATCGTAGATATTGAAGCCTGTGAATACTTGGGTATATATCTTGCTATAGTAAACGAGGTGTTGATGTTAATGGTGTGCACTACTCTTTAGGATCCATGGGTAAAATTTCATATACAATAAGCAACTATGGGGATCCAGAATCCTTAATATGTTTGATAAAATCATCTTTAAAAAGACGAATTTTATGTGAATATAGGAAGTGTCCATCCAAAGCAACAGTCAATGAACCCTTAATCTTGTTTTGTCAATTTTGCTGTGTCTACATCATGATACTTGAGGACTCACCCTTGCACTACCTGACCATTAGAGATGATCTCAAATGACAGAGGAGTGAAGAGGGTGCACCAGCAAAACACCAGAGGAACATGGCTCAAAGGTACATCTAGGCTTAGATGGGTGGATGATGCGGAAAAAGGATCTACAGATCCAAGCTTGGAAAAGAAAAGCATCAGTTAGGTCTGAGTGGAAGGATGTAGAGAGACAGGCCAAAGTCCTACATGGGGTATAGTGCCACAGGGGTGGATGGATGGTCTGAGTGGAAGGATGTAGAGAGGCAGGCCAAAGACCTACATGGGGTGTAGTGCCACAGGGGTGGATGGATGGTCTGAGTGGAAGGATGTAGAGAGGCAGGCCAAAGCCCTACATGGGGTGTAGTGCCACAGGGGTGGATGGATGGTCTGAGTGGAAGGATGTAGAGAGGCAGGCCAAAGCCCTACATGGGGTGTAGTGCCACAGGGGTGCATGGATGGTCTGAGTGGAAGGATGTAGAGTGGCAGGCAAAAGCCCTACATGGGGTGTAGTGCCACAGGGGTGCATGGATGGTCTGAGTGGAAGGATGTAGAGTGGCAGGCCAAAGCCCTACATGGGGTGTAGTGCCACAGGGGTGCATGGATGGTCTGAGTGGAAGGATGTAGAGAGGCAGGCCAAAGCCCTGCATGGGGTGTAGTGCCACAGGGGTGGATGGATTGTCTGAGTGGAAGGATGTAGAGTGGCAGGCCAAAGCCCTACATTTGGTGTAGTGCCACAGGGATGCATGGATGGTCTGAGTGGAAGGATGTAGATTGGCAGGCCAAAGCCCTACATGGGGTGTAGTGCCACAAGGGTGGATGGATGGTCTGAGTGGAAGGATGTAGAATGGCAGGCCAAAGCCCTAATTGGGGTGTAGTGCCACAGGGATGGATGGATAGTTTGAGTGGAAGGATGTAGAGAGGCAGTCCAAAGCCCTGCATGGGGTGTAGTGCCACAGGGGTGCATGGATGGTCTGAGTGGAAGGATGTAGAGAGGCAGGCCAAAGCCCTACATGGGGTGTGTTGCCACAGGGGTGCATGGATTGTCTGAGTGGAAGGATGTAGAGTGGCAGGCCAAAGCCCTACATGGGGGTGTGTTGCCACAGGGGTGGATCTCCTTGCACCACAGGAAACTAATGACTCTATATTATAACTTAGTACTTTTCTGTTGGCAAAAACTAATGATTAGAAGTGTCGCTCTGACAAAATAACCATGATTAGAAGTGTCTCTTTAAACAAATCATTTTGATTTGATGTTTCACTCCATACAAATCCTTATGGGACATCCAAATAATACGTAGGCAAAAAAGTCAGATTTTCGCCCCCCTCTCCCGTGCCAAAATAAGGGGATGGCAAAATCGTCCTTAGATAGGACCTTAATAGTAAAGACAAAAGGCGCTAAAGACTAAAGGTCGTCCTTTTACTGGTCCGCGCAGTTTGGGGGGGGGGGTATTTTTCTATATGGGTTGCTGCCGCTTTCTCACACAATTTTCATTATTTAATTTCAATTTTAATCCAATGTGATATCCAGCGGTCTTGGTGCCAACAGTTTCCCACTTGAGTAACTACTTTTTGGAGTAACCAAATAGTGCTTTGTGACCTACATACCTGTTATATTTATTTTTACCCAACCCTTAATTTTATTTTGTTTATGAATTCGTTATTTCAAATTTTACTTACTAGAATTTAACACAGGGAGCCTTGTGATGATCAATGTTGTTATGTGTAGATCACTGTTGTTATGTGTAGATCACTGTTGTTATGTGTAGATCACTGTTGTTATGTTTGGTAGGGAAAAGATGTTTTATTTAGAGATTTCATGTGTAGCTGTATCTATTGTGTGAGGGTGTTGTGACGTATTTGGGTAATGGGAAATGACGCGTAAGTTTTGTTTGTAGTTGATAGAAGGCATGGATGATAAAAGGCATGGATGATAAAAGTCAGGGATGTTAGAAGGCATGGATGATAGAAGGCATGGATGATAGAAGGCATGGATGATAGAAGGCATGGATGATAGAAGGCATGGATGATAGAAGGCATGGATGACCGTTGTGTGATGTTCAAGGCGTGGCCTGCTTCTGTGTGTGAGGATTCGGCTGGATAGGTCGCTGAAGTGAAAGATTAGTTACGAGTTGTATTGTTGAAGTGCATTGGTCCGTCGGGTTTTGACGAGGCACAGTGGGATTATAGCATTGGACTCCTATCAATATACTCGGTGTTTACTGTGTTGTCGGTTACACTGGTCTGTATGATGAGGTAAGAGACTAGGATGTCCAACGGGTGAACGTCTGGCCTCGAAGGGGGGATGAGCACGGGACACCAAGAGTTACATTTTGACAAAAAACCTGAATTCGGCATAGGGACCGATGAGCGAAAAATGTTTGGAACCATTGGCGCACTCCAACAAAATATACGTCACATGCACGTGGAAGATACGGTGGACTACATATTACTGTAATCCATCTCCTAATGAGTCCTATCTGAGCAGATCAAAGAGTTCATTTGTAAAAATACATGACAACATTATGAAGACAATTCCTACAAAGCATTGAATGATATTTTTACACCACCCGAGACATAAATATGCTATTTTTGGACTGTCAGAGCTTTAGGATGATTATTGTAAACTTTTGGAATAATGTTTGTACTTTCTGCTGTGCCCCCTCCCGCCCCCACCATACCCACGCTTGCGCTAAATCTCCAAAATCGACAAACCCTCCCGCCCCCACCTCAGTGCGTACGTACTATATGGATAGCCCCCCTTATGAATAGATGTATCCCAGTATCCGAATCTTATGATTCTATATGTCGCTCTCTCTCAAAATCTTTATAACTGGATGTGTGTCTCTCTATCACGTGTTGTTCACAGGTGATCTGTAGGACCAACCAAATCATTTATTCATGGCCATCTAGAGCCCAAGGCAACCTCCAACTGTGGAGAGTATAGTACCAGCACACTCATCTCTATCATTTCATTTATTGGTTTCAATACTTGCCATGCCTGGTTGAAGATGTCATATTTGCCAAATAAGGGTCAGAAAATGTTGGCTTGGATGGGAATGTGGCATTCTGAGAAAATTGAGAATGGACTGTGTGGCAAGAACATTGAAAGTTGTAAAAAATACATTTTATGTTTACACAGCTCGGTGGGATGACAGATGGGATCGGCGGAGATCAGACAATATCTTGACACTGAGATAGCAGATTTACACGATTAAAATCATCTCAGCTTTAACATATATATATCCACCATCCACGAATGATTTAATAGAAAGACACCGGGATTAAACGCGGCACAAAATTACGTAAGACACAAAAATGTGGATTAAGCAGGGCACAAAAATGTGGATTAATTATGGAACAAAAATGTTGATTAAATACGGCACACAAATGTGGATTAAGCACCGCAAAACAATGTGGAATAAGCAGCACAGATCAAGACATTTGTTTTAAGATTCTTGACCACAGTTCATGAGTCTAAAAATTGATCCGATTAATAATGCTGTGAAAGTATTTTAAATATTAAAATCTTATCTGGGGATCCTAGGATTGGGGACGATGACTTCACGGCTCTTAACGAACGTAAAGTATCGTCTCTTATAAATTACGAGTTCGTTCCCCCAAAATAGGTAAGTGTCAGTTGGAAAAAATTCCTGCTACCTTTTTCTTTCCATGCCTCTGTTCTGTGTTTAGATCCCATAGCCATTGCAGGCATCTGTTCTGTGATTAGATCACATAGCCATTAATGGCCTCTGTTCTGTGCTTAGATCACATAGCCATTGCAGGCTGTGTTGTATGTTTAGATCACATAGTCATTGCAGGCCTCTGCTCTGTGTTTAGCTCACATAGCCATTGCAAGCCTCTGTTCTATGTTTAGATCACATAGCCATTGCAGGCCTCTGTTCTGTGCTTAGATCGCATAGGAATTGCGGGCCTGTGTTGTGTGTTTAGATCACATAGCCATTGCAGGCCTCTGTTCTGTGTTTAGATCACATAGCCATTGCAGGCCTCTGTTCTGTGCTTAGATCACATAGCCATTGCAGGCCTCTGTTCTGTGTTTAGATCACATAGCCATTGCAGGCCTCTGTTCTGTGTTTAGATCACATAGTCATTGCAGGCCTCTGTTCTGTGTTTAGATCACATAGCCATTGCAGGCCTCTGTTCTGTGTTTAGATCACATAGTCATTGCAGGCCTCTGTTCTGTGTTTAGATCACATAGCCATTGCAGGCCTCTGTTCTGTGTTTAGATCACATAGCCATTGCAGGCCTCTGGTCTGTGTTTAGATCACATAGTCATTGCTTGCATCTGTTCTGTGTTTAGATAACATAGTCATTGCATGCCTGTGTTCTGTGTTTAGATCACATAGCCATTGCAGGCCTCTGTTCTGTGTTTAGATCACATAGCCATTGCAGGCCTCTGTTCTGTGTTTAGATCACATAGCCATTGCAGGCCTCTGTTCTGTGTTTAGATCACATAGTCATTGCAGGCCTCTGTTCTGTGTTTAGATCACATAGTCATTGCAGGCCTGTGTTCTGTGTTTAGATCACATAGCCATTGCAGGCCTCTGTTCTGTGTTTAGATCACAAAGCCATTGCAGGCGTGTGATCATCGTTAGATATTAATTAACAAGTTTGCAGATCGCATTATCAAACTCAGGTCACTAGTAATAAGTAAAGGTTATCAAGCATATTCTTTGCTAGCGTAAAGTAACTACGGCAGGATGCACGTTGTATGATACTAAACCATGATACCAACATATAGCATGGAAGGGAGTTGTTTTGACAGATCTAAAACTAGATTTCTTCCATCATTTATCTTATGTTGCATATCAAGACAATGCGTCCTTGCTTTGCGGATCATGTTAGAATGTATTGTCAATTGTACAAAACCCAACGGGTTAAAACCAGATTCCTAAAATTTTTAACCCGTTTGTTGATTTGAAAGCCTTTATTTTAAGATCATATGAATTTTATTGATCTGACTTCATTAGCGATCCGATGAAAGATATCAAAATAAAGTTATGATAACATATTTATTTTGTAAAACAAAAAACTGGAAATAGAATTGTCAAAAAAGTATTTAAAATTAAATTATCGATTATTTTATCTCCTATTGAATCATCTCTGAAACTCTTACTACAATGAAGGACTAAAACAGCGGTTCTCAACCTGTGGGCCATGACCCCTTTAATGTTCGAACGAGACTTACACAAGGGTCACCTACTGCCTTCGGAAAAACAATTTTTTTGTTTTGTAGCAACGAAATTAGGAGCTGTATTAAAGGGTCACGGCATTATGAAGGTTGAGAGCCACTGGACTAAAATAAATAACGACAAAAGTCATCTGTTGTATGGCGTCATATACTCACCAGCCAAGGCCAAGGACGTAGCACTAGAATTTGTCCCCAGTAACGGCGTCTTGTTAGACCAACCTAGCGTCTGGTGAATGAATGGACTTGACTTCAATTACGATTCCTGGTCATAAATCTGAACACGAGATTCCACCATTTATATTGTGTCACAGCGCTTGCTTGGAGCTTGGAGTGTCGAGGGTGTATAGATAGTTTACCATTTTTTCATGGTTTTGTATTTTTGGAGATGACTCAATAAGGATCCAGATATTTTAAAAAATTTACTCTTTATCTCAAATAAAATTTTATAAAAAGTAATTACCGGTATATTGCAAATCATAATTTTTTTTTTTTAAAAACTAGAAGTAATGTTTGTGAATTAATTTAAAAAAAAAAAATTAATTGATTTTGGATAGTAACGGTGCCTTGCCCTAAATTTTTTGCCCTGCCTCACATTATTATAAGCTTTCTTAAGTTAACCTCACCCAACGTCACTTAAACTATACCTATCCTCACGTACACTATACCCAGTTGTACGTAAACTATACTCAGCCTCACGTAAACTATACTCAGCCTCACGATAATTATACTCAGCCTCACGTTAACTATACTCAGCCTCACGTTAACTATACCAAGCCTCAAATAATCTATAACCTGTCTTAAGTTAACTTTAAAAACCATCGCGTTAACTACAGCCGGTCTAAAATTAACTGTAACATGTCTGAAGTTAACAATACCTTGCCTCAGAATAACTACACCCGGCCTCGAGTTACACACCCATCTAATAAACTGAGAGACGCCATTGGGAGCCTAGGTATGTTGTTTGTAATCACGGCAAAAAAGAGACTAACAAGACAAGGAGATGAGACAAGCAGACAGAGAATACATCCATACAATGGAAGCCCGCTTCAGAAGGCACACAAGAAAACCCATCTCGTACATCTTAAAAACAAGGTAAAACTAGTTGACTTTAACTAAACAAGTGGACGCCAGATTTGGTCAGATCCTAATGGCCCTCAGGCGTGCCAGGCCCACGTTAACAGGCCCTCGGGGGTAGGGTTGCCCAAACGGAAAGTCCAAGCCAGGAAATGTAAAATCTTACACTGAGGGACGGTTCGGGGAAAGGTGGGGGGTTTGGGGGTCGGAAGGTGGTGACGTCATTAGACAAGAGATTCGTAAGTGACGTCATTAGACAAGAGATTCGTAAGTGAACGTGGATTTGGTAAATGTGGATTGGGAATTCATGGGTGAATTTCTTACCACTACTGGGCTATTGGGCTATTGGGCTAATCTCCACGAGTCGTTCCAGCACCGCTGCAGCATTTCTCAAGTGGAAGCGGTTGTTAGCACAAGGGAAAATAGCTTTTAAATATTTCCTTCAATGTAAACGTTTAATATCAATCATCTGCTGCCAATATCAATCATCTGCTACCAATATCAATCATCTGCTGCCAATATCGATCATCTGCTGCCAATATCAATCATCATGCCAATATCAATCATCTGCTGCCAATATCAATCATCTGCTGCCAATATCAATCATCCGCTGGCAATATCAATCATCCGCTGCCAATATCAATCATCTGTTGGCAATATCAATCATCTGCTGCCAATATCAATCATCTGCTTCCAATATCAATCCTCTGCTGACAATGTCATTCCTCTGCTGTCAATATCAATCATCTGCTGTTAATATCAATCATCTTCTGTTTATATCAATCATCTGCTGTTAATATCAATCATCTGCTGTTTAAATCAATCATCTACTGTTTTCAGTGTAATTTAATTATTGGCAACTAAATATCGGGATTTAATTCTATTAATTTTTTTTTAAATTTTTTTTTAAAATAGGTTTTTAATTTGAACAGTTTAATTAGATTTAGAAAAATCATTTTAGGACCAAGTAATTGTTTATAAAAAAAGAAGTGTTTCCTAATGTATATTTTATTTCGCATATTTCCATTGCCAAGAATTACCATGGAACACTCATCTAATGCGGCACTCAAATATACCGGTAATTAAAGTAACATAATTTAGACTGAACAATGTTTTCATATTAAGGTAGTGTGTGCAGTGATTGAATGATTTCAAAGTTTGAAAATCTTGTTAAATTATCTGGTAGTTATTCTTTTAATTTCTATTTATTTTTAATATTTCTTCGTCCGTGCACTTTTAAATTGCGAAAAATGGAACACATTATTTTTTTTTAAAAATTGGGCATTGGTTTTAACACAATAAAAGTAATATCTTAAAACTAAGCCATCTAATAAAAACACCAGACTTCACCAACGCCCTACCATACTACACCAACACCCTACCATACTACATCAACACCCTACCATACTACATCAACACCCTACCAGACTACACCAACACCCTACCAGACTACACCAACACCCTACCAGACTACACCAACACCCTACCAGACTACACAAACACCCTACCAGAACACCCTACCAGACTACACCAACACCCTACCAGACTACACCAACACCCTACCAGACTACACCAACACCCTACCAGACTACACCACCACCCTACCAGACTACACCAACACCCTACCAGACTACACCAACACCCTACCAGACTACACCAACACCCTACCAGACTACACCAACACCCTACCAGACTACACCAACACCCTACCAGACTACACCAACACCCCTAACAGACTACATCAACACCCCTAACAGACTACATCAACACCCCTAACAGACTACGCCAATTGCCTCTATCATGCCGGTAGACAAGTTGGATTGACTCTGATACCATTAGACAAGTTAGCTTGGCTTTATCTTGCCGGTAAACAAGTTAGCTTGCCTCTATCATGCCGGTAGACAATTTGGTTTTACTCTGTCTTGCCGGTAGACAAATTGGCTTGACTCTATCTTGCCGGTAGACAGGTTTGGCTTGACTCTATCTTGCCGGTACACAAGTTAACTTGACTCTATCTTGCCGTCAGACAAGTTAGCTGGACTCTATCTTGCCGGTGGACAAGTTAGCTTGACTCTATCTAGCCGGTAGACAAGTTAACTTGATTCTGTCTTGCCGTCAGACAAGTTAGCTAGACTCTATTTGCCGGTAGACAAGTTAGTTTGACTGTAATTAGCCGGTAGGCAAGTTTGATTACTCTATCTTGACGGTAGACAAGTAAGGTTGACTCTGTCTAGCCGGTAGACAAGTTAGCTTGAATCTATCTAGCGGTAGACAAGTTAGCTTGACTCTATCTTGGCGATAGACAAGCGGCCGCTTCAAGTGTCTTAATTCATAGGTTTGGACAACTCTTGCACGTAGCAATCACTTAACAATAATAATAACACGAATATATTTGACCAAATTTATTTTAAGAAACGATTAAACATTTTAGTATGGCAAGTTATTTTTACCTTAAAATTACTTTTATTTTAAAAAATGGGTACACGAACTATGTGTATGTTTGTGTATTGTGTTTTTGGAAAACTATATATTTTGTTTTTAAGCATAAAAAATGCAGCCCCCCCCCCCTCTTCGTTAACAGTTTGATGTGCTTAGAAAATACAGTTGATCTCAAATGGTTTCTTCTGAAGTTATAAAAAAACAACATCTCTTGTTATAGTTCGTCTCTAATGCGACAGACAACTCGAATGATCATTCAGCGATGTAACGGGTCTGGTAAGAACTGAACAGTCTGATTATTTGAGATCTCTTTGTGATGGCCTAGCGTTTCAAATATCCGCAGCGTCAATCAAGATCCCATTTGCCTTCTGTGTTCTTTCCATGATGTTTGCCTCATGTCCACCATCATTTCTAACTTTTAAGGTCCCATTTGCCTTCTGTGTTCTTTCCAGGATGTTTGCCTCATGTCAACAATCATTGCTAACTTTTAAGGTCCCATTTGCCTTCTGTGTTCTTTCCATGATGTTTTCCTCATGTCCACCATCATTGCAAACTTTTAAGATCCCATTTGCCTTCTGTGATCTTTCTATGATGTGTGACTCATGTCCACAATCATTGCTAACTTTTAAGGTCCCATTTGCCTTCTGTGTTCTTTTCATGATGTTTTCCTCATGTCCACCATCATTGCTAACTTTTAAGGTCCCATTTGCCTTCTGTGTTCTTTTCATGATGATTGCCTCATGTCCACCATCATTGCTAACTTTTAAGGTCCCATTTGCCTTCTGTGTTATTTTCATGATGTTTGCCTCATGTCCACCATCATTGCTAACTTTTAAGATCCCATTTGCCTTCTGTGTTCTTTCCATTATGTTTGCCACATGTCCACCATCATTGCTAACTTTTAAGATCCCATTTGCCTTCTGTGATCTTTCTATGATGTGTGCCTCATGTCCACAATCATTGCTAACTTTTAAGGTCCCATTTGCCTTCTGTGTTCTTTCCATGATGTGTGCCTCATGTCCACCATCATTGCTAACTTTTAAGGTCCCATTTGCCTTCTGTGTGCTTTTCATGATGCTTGCCTCATGTCCACCAGCATTGCTAACTTTTAAGATCCCATTTGCCTTCTGTGCTCTTTCCATTATTTTTGCCTCATGTCCACAATCATTGCTAACTTTTAAGATCCCATTTGCCTTCTGTGTTCTTTCCATGATGTTTGCCTCATGTCCACCATCATTGCTAACTTTTAAGGTCCCATTTGCCTTCTGTGTTCTTTCCATGATGTTTGCCTCATGTCAATAATCATTGCTAACTTTTAAGGTCCTATTTGCCTTCTGTGTTCTTTCCATGATGTTTGCCTCATGTCCACAATCATTGCTAACTTTTAAGGTCCCATTTGCCTTCTGTGTTCTTTCCATGATGTGTGCCTCATGTCCACCATCATTGCTAACTTTTAAGGTCCCATTTGCCTTCTGTGTGCTTTTCATGATGCTTGCCTCATGTCCACCAGCATTGCTAACTTTTAAGATCCCATTTGCCTTCTGTGCTCTTTCGATTATTTTTGCCTCATGTCCATCATCATTGCTAACTTTTACTTACGCAGTCCTCGCAGATTTACAGTAATCTTCGATTTCCCTGTCATCTTATCTTATTCCCCCTTTTTTTTTATTTGTATATTTCTAATCTTGTACTTTTCCTGCTTCTCTCATATACACATTCTTTGATTTGATGGGACACTTCCGTAATTGAACATGTCTGCCGTTTCCTGTCAATCACATGTCTACAAACTTAGTTTGTCTGTGTCTGTATTTTTGCCGTCGACGGCCTCTTTTTGTACTGGTATTGTCTTTCTTAAGGTTTTCGTCCACCCTGCGTCTAATCTTATTCCACTTGTATTGAAAGCATTGTATTGTTATCTCTGCAAAAATAGTGTGTCCTAAAATGAAATCTCAGTCATTGGCGTGCCTGATTTCTTTTAGCTTACCAAATGTCTGTATTGGGGAAACGGGGGCAGACGTGAAGTTGAATCTAGCATTGTATGAGGGAGCCGTGGAGGTTTGCAGGGTGGGCACTATATTGACTGACTTCTAAGTGTGGGGTGGGAATGGAGACGGTAATTGAACTCTGATGTTTGGTTGTGTGTGCCAATCACCGAGAAGTTGCGACTGAGCTTTATGAAAAAAACGTGTGCGACAGATTTTCATAAGGGATTGGAGAAAGTCAGGACCTGAGATATACTTGAAAGTGTTGGCTCGAATCTAAAAAAAAATTTAAAGGTCTTGTACACTCTCCTTACAAAAACAAAAGGTTATTTTTTTTGTTTTTGTAATAGAAAAAAAAATATTGTATTACTACTTGCATGTACATTCCATCTATAGGACTTTCTTGCTAATGCATTCTATCTATAGGACTTTCTTGCTAATGCATTCTATCTATAGGACTTTCTTGCTAATGCATTCTATCTATAGGACTTTCTTGCTAATGCATTTTATCTAACTGACCTTCCGTCTTTTTTGCCACAGATGCATTTCCCAGACTCAAAGTATGACTTAGGCCCTGGGCTATACATTGGCTAATGAGGTCATATGTATGTTAAATAGACTGCCCATTTTTGAGAAACGACGGTTGCGCTTACAAGCAGACGTCAGGTGGTTCTTTTGTTCTTTCATGCTTTCGTCCCATTCTCTTTCGTCCCATTCTCTTTCGTCCCATTCTCTTTCGTCCCATTCTCTTTCGTCCCATTCTCTTTCGTCAGCTCACGTCACCATTTGACTGTCCACGGATGTCCTAGTTTCCTGAGTCGTAACAGCTCAATGGCTTTAAATGAAAACTTTAAAATGATTGGTCTTTTCGATCATCATATTTTGTACCATAGTTGGATTAATAAAGTTGGATTTTATATTAAAGGCCATTATTATTTATGCACACGTGATACTTACTCTTATCTGTCCCACTATTATGTCTACATGTTATGTACCAGGGTCAGTTGGACTACATAGGTCAGTTGAACTACATGGCTCAGTTGGACTACATGGGTCAGCTGGACTACATGGGTCAGCTGGACTACATGGGTCAGCTGGACTACATAGGTCACTTGGACTACATGGGTCAGTGGGACTACATGGGTCAGTTGGGCTACATGGGTCAGTTGGACTACATAGGTCAGTTGGACTACATGGGTCAGTTGGACTACATAGGTCAGTTGAACTACATGGGTCAGCTGGACTACATGGGTCAGCTGGACTACATGGGTCAGCTGGACTACATGGGTCAGCTGGACTACATGGGTCAGTTGGACTACATGGGTCAGTTGGACTACATGGGTCAGTTGGACTACATGGGTCAGTTGGACTACATGGGTCAGTTAAACTACATGGGTCAGTTGGACTACATGGGTCAGTTAAACTAAATGGGTCAGTTAAACTACAGTGGACTACATGGGTCAGTTGGACTACATGGGTCAGTTAAACTAAATGGGTCAGTTAAACTACAGTGGACTACATGGGTCAGTTGGACTACATGGGTCAGTTGAACTACATGGGTCAGTTGAACTACATGGGTCACTTGGACCACATTGGTCAGCTAGACTACATTGGTCAGCTGGACTACATGGATCAGTTAAACTACAGTGGACTACATGGGTCAGTTCGACTACATGGGTCAGTTCGACTACATGGGTCAGTTGGACTTCATGGGTCGGCTGGACTACATGGGTCAGTTGGACAACATGGGTCAGTTGGACAACATGGGTCAGAAAGACTGCATGGGTCAGCTGGACTACATGGGTCAGTTTTACTACATAGGTCAGCTGAACTTACATGGGTCAGTTTTACTACATGGATCAGATGGACTACATGGGTCAGCTGGACTACATGGGTCAGTTGGACTACATAGGTTAGCTGGACTACATGGGTCAGTTGGACTACATTAGCGAGTTGGACTACATGGTTAAGTAAGGCTGCATGGGTCAATTGAACTACACGGGTCAGTTTTACTACATGTTATATACAATACAGGAAAGATAAGATGCAGATATTGACTTGCTGTCTGAAGAAACGATAGTAACAGAAAAAGTGTGCCCGAGGGAGAGGATATCAGGCAGAGGATGGAGTGAGAGAGAGAGAGAAAGAGTGGGGAGAAAGTGAAACCGACAGAAGGAGAAATAGCGTAGAGTGATCGAGAGAAAGAGATAGTGGGAGAAAGAGATTGAGAAAAAGACTGAGAGAAATAGTGAGAGTGAGTGATAGAGAGAGTCAGATAAATAGAGAGTAAGAGAGAGTGAGTAAGAGTAATATCGATCGATGGAGAGGTTAGATATCAAATTTAACTTGGCTCATAGAGAAACCTTAGTCTAGTTCTGAATGTTTTATGATCCAGAACCCAAAGTCTAGCTTTCACTATAGTGTTGATGTTATCAAAATATCATAGGCTAGTTCTATATCTAGCTTTGACTATAGTGGTGATGTTATCACAATACCATAGTCTAGTTCTATGCCTAGCTTTGATTCTAGTGTTGATGATATCAAAATATCAGAGTCTAGTTCTGATATGGCAGTTATGTTTTTTTTTTGTGTGGTTTTTTTAAGAATCCGTTGTTGACCTATTGTGGACTAATGACCATCCAATAATTAATAGGAACTCTCGAGGCTTGTTTTCATTGTCAACACTCGCACGTACGGCATCTCGGGAAACGGACGCCATTACGCTCGAGTCCGACAACGACTTCCGGCCTGGACTTTTGGTACTTAAGTAACGTCCGGCATGGTCCTCCTATTCCTCCTTATCCCGCTCTCATCGATGGAAGTATCCGTCTGGTCAGAGGCGGTGACTTTTCCTGTCGCTGATATTTTCCATGAGCTTTCTGGTTCTTCTGTGCGAGACTTCAATTTGGTCATGTGGTTCGTCTGGGACTGTGTCAGCTCTCAGGGGTTCTCAATCAGTCATTAGTTTGTGTGGGATTGTGTCAGCTATCAGAGGATCTCAGCCAATCATTAGTTTGAGTGGGATTGTGTCAGCTATCAGAGGATCTCAGGCAATCATTAGTTTGTGTGGGATTGTGTCAGCTATCAGAGGATATTAGCCAATCATTAGTTTGTGTGGGATTGTGTCAGCTTTCAGAGGATCTCAGGCAATCATTAGTTTGTGTGGAATTGTGTCAGCTATCAGAGGATCTCAGCCAATCATTAGTTTGTGTGGAATTGTGTCAGCTATCAGAGGATATTAGCCAATCATTATTTGTGTGGGATTGTATCAGCTGTCTGTGAGTCACAATCAGTCATTAGTTTGTGTGGGATTGTATCAGCTCTCAGAGATTCTCAGTCAGACAGTTTGGTATTTAAGAGTTTAAAATTGCAATGTGTATAAAGTCGCTACAGAATATAATGTCAAAATTTGACTTGATTTATTTGACATTTTCCCCGTCCATGGTGTCATAGAGACCTTGTGATTTAATGACATAAACACCAGATACTTATTTAAATAAATAGCACGACATGTCGAGGTTAAAGATTCTTTATTGCCATAATTATCTAAGGGCAGATGTGTTGACTTGTACGAGTTGGCAACGCAATGCAATTTCTCGTAAATTATGTTAAAGTTTCAAAATGTGTCTAATATTAAATTTAACGAGGCAATAGTCAATAAGAAATAACAATATTGTGATGAACAGTTTTACCCGACATTCAGTTAAGCTTGAAGGCGAAACTTTTATTGAAGTTTTCTCTACACTTTATATCTAACTAGCGATATTGACATTCGTAAAAAACAAAACAAAAAAACACACTTATGTCAGACTTAAAGGGTCGCTATACAGATTTCTGACTGAGTCTATTTCCCTTGGTGTAACATTGAGATTAAAACAGCGGGTTTTACTTCTGTGTACCAAAACTTGCGCCGATGCTGGTACAGAAGATCTTGGCATCTTTCCTGCGCTGAGCCAACCAATAACAATAAAAATCCAACGCTGGTTAGTTTCAATGTCAACGCAGACGCCAAACTCCAATTGTAACTATTGTAATCCTCCCGGACCTGCTGGTGGTGTAATCAGTGGCGATATTGTAATCGGTGATATTTACTTGGCCGGAATTTGAGATCGCGTAATTACTTTTTTGTGAGGACAACACGTCGGCCAGCAGAGGCGTAGCCAAGTTATTATACCTGGAGGAAACATTACGGGCCGTCTGCTGGCTTCGGTTAATTTGGCCTGACGCGGGAAAAGGGGGGTGGGGTGGGAGGGGGTGTAGTGTCCCAAGTCCCATGCTGAGTCAGCGTCAAGTCGAATGGAAACTGGTGCTACTATAACATTGGTGAACTGTGTATTCTCATCAAGGCCGTGGCGTCAACCAAATTATGACTACGAATACGAATCCAAAAAAAATAAATAAAAATAATGAAGTACCAATAAGCTGGAAGATGGTTCTGTTAAAATTAAAATACGTCGCGAATTTTTGCTATTATTAAAGGAAGATAGCATTGTCGAAGTAACATTTAAAAAAAAACACCTTACTGCTACCCCTGAATCGATGTTAGAATAATCCCATTCTCCCATTCCCCACACTACAGATGTCTATTCCCCACACTTCAAATGTCTATTCCCTACACTTCAGATGTCTATTCCCTACACTTTAGATGCCTATTCCCTACACTTTAGATGCCTATTCCCTACACTTTAGATTCCTATTCCCTACACTTTAGATGCCTATTCCCTACACTTCAGATGTCTATTCCCTACACTTCAGATGTCTATTCCCTACACTTTAGATGCCTATTCCCTACACTTTAGATGTCTATTCCCTACACTTTAGATGCCTATTCCCTACACTTAAGATGCGTATTCCCACACTTTAGATGTCTATTCCCCACACTTTAGATGATTATTCCCCACACTTTTGATGTCTATTCCCACACTTTAGATGTCTTTTCCCCACACTTTAGATGTATATTCCCACACTTTAGAAGTTTATTCGCACACTTTACATTTGAATTGGCCACACTTTTGAGTTCCATTCGACACACGAGTCGGTTGTCAAAGCGTTGTCCAGCTCTGAAGTAGAGGAAGTGATCACCTTCGGCCCCACTACTGCCAGAAACCAGAAACACACTTTTACCCTATCATCGCTGCTTGTCTTATTGAAACTGTCAATAGAGCTGACGACTCATGCACTTTCCAGCTTCAAGAAAGACACACGTGCTTCTAAGACTAGTTAGTTGGTCGTTAGGAAAGTCATCAACAGTCCCTATGTTTGTGTATGTCATTAGACATTTTAAATTTAGTCCATCAGAGAGTGAAAGGACAAGCTCCGATACAGACGGCAATTACACATTCCAGTGAGACGACACATAGAACTCAGACAAATGATTGTTTCTCTGCCCAGTCTCAGTTTTAATGTCTTATCCAAAGTTGTTTTGTCTCATCTAATGCCCCTCGGGGAACCTGCTTGCTACATTAAACCCACCAGTATATGTAAACTAGACAATGAGATGTAAATATATGACATGATTGATGGCATCGTCCTTGCAGGTCAACCCCGCCTGCAAGGGTGGATTCAAGTTGATCCTTGATCTGATGGACAATACTTTGTTTATGATGTTGTATTCGAATATTGATGAATGGAATCGAAGTAGTCCTTAGGAAGAGTAAAGGGGTTAAGGAGCGTGCGGGGAGATTTGGGGTTTGGGGTGGGGCGGTGGGGGGGGGGTGGGGTCTGCAGTCATTTCCTACGAATCTAGGCAGTCTCAGCAGAATTCATCTCTAAATGACACGACCATTGGCTTGAGAAATAGTTGTCCGTAGTGTCCACAAGACGACCAGACACCACGCTCGGCCGGCCAATCAGTGCATGAGATCAGAGACGGCGCTAATGGCAGAACAATGGCGCCGAAAGTCGATCGATGAAGAGTTAAAGTGGAGAATAATAGTCTTGAGACCCTTGACATTTTATACGTACGGGTTACAATCACATCCACAAGGATTGAGAAGTCTCAATGACAATTTTTGGAAGAAAGAGAGAGAAAGAGAGAAAGAAATTGAGAGAGGAAGAGAGAGGGAGAGCTACACAAAAGGAAAAGTCAGCTTGAATTGGCAAAGCTTGAGCTTGGCTCAACGAGGATTCTCAAATGTAAAAAAAAACATATTTGAACTGTAGAAGTTGATAATGACACTTAAACATTTTGATTAAGAATTTGTTTTGAATATTTCCGCTAACCAGAACATTGCTACAAGTTATTGCTACAGCCGGCCATTTTAATAACTCATGCTTAAAAAAACTATCCAGTTATTGAATATTATTCAAGCGCTCTAATTAAGTTTAGGTCGGAACTTATTTAGCATTTTTAATAATGGGATTTAAATGCTAAACTGTCGTCAAAAATTAAACAGAAATAATGAATCCCATGCATGATGATATTTTATTGAATCCCATTGGGGATGATATTTATTGAATCCCATTTTTTGATATTTCTGGAGACCTGTGAAACAGAATGTTTGAAAATGGAAAGAAAAAATGGAAAAGAAGTGGGGGGTTGGGGGGAGGAGCTTAACACTTGTGTTCATCATCACTAGATCTTAGAAGATATCACTGCTTGGCTAAAACTTTACAATTTAAATCAGCTTAATTAGAGAACGGCGAGAAGACAGCGGGAATAAGATTAACGCGATGTGATGACGTCAGCATTTATAATACACCTTCGGATGCACTGCCTCCAACGGAAGAAAAAAGAATTTCTCATGAATTCACCCAGAGCACCATCTTAGCCAAGATCTTTTCCTATTTGATAGAAACTCTATAGAGGCCACTTCATGCTCCCCACACTTGATTATCCGTTTTCCTGCTATAGAGTAGTAAGCCCACATACTGGCTAGCGTCTAATTAACAACTATTTCCTGCGTCTCATCAGAACATGCTGTGGCAGTGGTGTTGGGTGTGGGGGGGGGGGCATGGAATTTATTTTCTCTATAAAAGAAGTGCGCCATTTTTGGGATAAGTGCAGCGAAAAGAAAGGGGATTTGTAGGAATAAAAGACGACAGGGCATAAGCTTATTTCACCATAAATTACTAATCACTATTATGTGATACCGTAACTGTAAGAAAGTTGGCCAAATACTATACAGTGTATTTAGTCTTTTATTCTGACCCAGTTAAATAGAAACATTGGAATGTAGTATTGGAGCGATTTAGAAGAAAATAAAACATCTGCTAGGGGGGGTGGTCATCAAACAGCGGAATTAAAGATTTATTTTCTGTTGGTGAGATGAAATAAGTTCATTGCTGGGCTATGTGACAGCTGGAATAATACATTGTGGTATACTTCCTACCCCCAATATATAGGTACATAAGAAGTTTAATTATTTATTAAATTCGTTCTGAGGCGTGTCTTGTGCTACCTGGGGCAAAATGAAAGTATCGTGTCCCCCATCCCCACAGAGTTTAAAAAAAAAAAAATAATAAAATCATCCACGGGATAATACGCATCCACACAACGCATCCACACAACGCATCCACACAACGCATCCACACAACGCATCCACACAACGCATCCACACAACGCATACACACAGTGTTTGCACTTCATATGGCGCTTGTTCTTATTTGGATGAGTGATAAGTGCATTAATGAATGCTATTTATTGGCTTTGCCATTTCGCTGAACTCATTGAATTAAACAACATTTTCTTATTAAAAGTATATTGAAAGGTTAAATTTTTATTACTTTATAAATTTATTAAAAGCATATTTTTGTATTAATTAAAGAGTAAAAACATATTCAACGTTAAAAAATACAAAACTAAAATTGTGAGTGTATTATTAATAATTTAAAAAGCTATCA
Organism: Lymnaea stagnalis; assembly: GCA_964033795.1. Taxonomy (NCBI): domain Eukaryota; kingdom Metazoa; phylum Mollusca; class Gastropoda; family Lymnaeidae; genus Lymnaea; species Lymnaea stagnalis. Next base: position 1,731,404 of record CAXITT010000004.1, on the reverse strand, counting down.
AATTTATTAATTTCACTTATAAGAAAGGGAAAATACATTACCAGTTCTGCCACGCGTGGTGATTACATAATCATATATACATATTTACATATTGATTTAGATCAAGTTATTTTATTTTTATTTTGCAATATTAACAACGCACTAAAGATGTACTAAAAATATTAGATGTTTAGGTTTTCTCCATAAATGCGATTACGATGTAATTCTTAGATCATCATTTTATATTAAAAATTTGTTTTTTTTAATAACTTTTACATTGGGATAAAATTCTTAAAATAGTTCCATAGTTGTTACTTTAAATGTATTTGTAATTCATAATAATAATACTTAAACTTTTACTAAAATAAAAGCGGATATATAATTTTTTGGCTCATTTACATTTGTTCAATTTCCGTAAAATAATAGAAAATAACTATGACTGCTATTTTGAGAATTCAAACGTATTTAAATCTCTTCGGTTCTTTGGCGTTACGGTCAGCCTAGCTCACTCTTATATATTAAAACAACAACAAAATAAATTTTTGCTTTACACGGCACACAAAAATAACGTTAAAACATCGGACATTTCCAGCTTCCAGTAGTTATGACTCTGGGGATGCAAATGTCACGTGCTCTCTTGTGCTAAGTGAATGTCTAAAAATTCTCCAATGCCTTTGAAATCACCTTGTTTTGATGTGCCCAAAGAAACACCATAACAATAAAATAACAAAATAAATCATCAATTTAACTTAAAGTAACAAAAGCTTATTTATTATCCAAATGCATAATGTACCCTAATATGAGATATGGAGAAAAAACACTATGAGATGTACATGAAATATGAATGGGAACTATTCTATAAAATACAGCACGAGATATGGGTTTAATTATTCAAAAAACGTTTGCAGAGTACAAGTAAGGTACAATACAGGCAATTCTGACTTATGATTCAAGCAAGACGCTATACGTCTCTATAGTTGAATCTTGTATGACTGCCGCCCCTCAACTACGTAAGGGTCTGTGCCATGGTCAAGGATTGCCACTGACTCTCGCGTCTCGTCTTCGCTCTGCATGGGCGTCGGTACACCGTCAACACGGTCACGTGCTTGTAATGAGCTATCTTATTAGTATCAACAAGAATAAAGGTTGACTACTCCGTAAATACACAATGAAATAACCTAAACGATGTGATCTATACTAAGCCCTACCTAACTACTTCCCGCAGTCTTCCAAAATACTAAATGTCCACATAACGTAACTATCAGTCACACGAACTACCATAAAGCTTCTACATTCAGACACCGCACATACACTTACCTCTCTATGTGGATACTGTGGCGACACTGGCACAAGGTAGGTCCAGGTCTAAATCTACACGCACTCACGAGAGGAGTCTTATGTGCGTTCTGTCGTGGTCAGTGATGTTATCAAATTCAGTGTCCCCCATATATATCCCCCTTGTTCCTCCCAAACTTCTTACCACAACGCCTTGCAGTCGCCAATGTCCACCCCGATAGTAAACGAGTCCTGACAGCACGCAACGAGCAACCCAACGCCTCCAGGCATGTCACAATAAGTCAAAGACGACTGTACACACACACATGCGTTCATACATGTTCCCTCTTGTGATAACAGCCGCAGCGCACCGCCACGCTTAGCCTTTCCACATTCCTACGATGGGTGTATGTGTGGAGAGTACTTTGACCATGGCGCAATAGCAAACATTCTATAGACTCTTTACATTAACTTTAAGAAGATTAACTTTAAATATTGCATTTTTACATATATTTTGTAAGTACCGTTTAATATAAGTTCAATTAATCTCTGTGATATTTAAATAATGAATTCAATGATTTTATCCAGTGTTCAAATCTATCTAATGTTCAAATCTTATTTAGTGTTCAAATCTATCTAATGTTCAAATCTATCTAGTATTCAAATCTATATAATGTTCAAAAGTATATAATGTTCAAATCTATCTAGTGTTAAAATCTATCTATTGTTCAAATCTAATATTTAAATCTATCTAATGTTCAAATCTATCAAATGTTCAAATCTATCTAATGTTCAAATCTATTTTATGTTCAAGATTATTTAAAATCAAAATGGATCTAATTACAAATCCCATCACTCCTATTATCCCCATAAATTGTATGACACTGAGATTAAGAGGATCAAAAGATAACCATAGAGTTGTGACTTGGCCATCTGAGCCAGACTTTGTAAACGTCATTGATTATTGAGCTTTGTGGGGTAATCCGTTGAGTTGTGATCCTAGACAATTTAAACAATGGATTTATTTGACGAGTTCATGGGATTCAATGTCTTAAGGAATGAAGAGGGTGGTACTAAAGCTCTTGAAATAACCGTCCTGGCAGAAGATGGTTCTCAAGTACTTGTAACCACCGTACTGGCTAAAGATGGTACTACAGTTGTTGTAACAACTGAGCTAGCAGAAGATGGTACGACAGTTCTTGTAACCACCGTGCTAGCATAAGATGGTACTACAGTTCTTGCAGCCACCGTGCTAGCATAAGATGGTACTACAGTTCTTGTAACCACCGTGCTAGCATAAGGTGGTACTACAGTTCTTGTAACCACCGTGCTAGCATAAGATGGTACGACAGTTCTTGTAACCACCGTGCTAGCATAAGATGGTACTACAGTTCTTGTAACCACCGTGCTAGCATAAGATGGTACTACAGTTCTTGTAACCACCGTGCTAGCATAAGATGGTACTACATTTCTTGTAACCACCGTGCTAGCATAAGATGGTACTACAGTTCTTGTAACCACCGTGCTAGCATAAGATGGTACTACAGTTCTTGTAACCACCGTGCTAGCATAAGATGGTACTACAGTTCTTGTAACCACCGTGCTAGCATAAGATGGTACTACAGTTCTTGTAACCACCGTGCTAGCATAAGATGGTACTACAGTTCTTGTAACCACCGTGCTAGCATAAGGTGGTACTACAGTTCTTGTAATCAGTGAGCTGGCAGAGCCCAGGGACACAACATTTTGAGATTACAGGACAAGGCGACTACGAACCAGAGGGCTTACACAGACTTGGTTGTTTGGCTAAGTAATTTTGCTTATTGACATGGTGATACGAGGTCTACTCCATCAAATAAAGTAATCTTTTAGTCTGGTTCCGAGCCATTCATGTGTTTCACACCACTGTTGCACACCACTGTTGCACACCACTGCCTCTGCTTTTTTTCAACAGAAGTTACATTTAAAGCTGATTAAATATTCTTCAAAAGGAAATCAACTGCATCTAAAGCAATAAATCTGATCATCGTTGATGGTTATCGTCATTCATTCTGAAGCCATTTTATTTGCAAGGTTGTGATCTTAATGGACGATTCGTCTCATTTTAAAATCTGTTTCTCCTTTTTGTCTGCGAGTTCTAAGAACTGGCAATCTTTGCTAAGAAGCATAAATTAAATAGAATATTTAATAATGGTATATGATAATTTATGAAAACTTAAAAAAAAAGAAACAATTACGAAGAAAGAATTAGATTTACTCTTCTAAATGAAATGATGTGTGACATGTAGTTAAGATGAAGCACTCCAAAATTTGCTAACATCCATGTCAATGAAACCGACTGGTCACTTCTACGTGTCAATAAAACCGACTGTTCATTTCTACGTGTCAATGAAATCTACTGGTCATTTCTACTTGTCAATAAAAACTACTGGTCAATTCTACAGGCATTTCTCTAAATATCTAGGTTCTAAATATCTAGGCTCTAAATATCTAGGCTGTAAATATCTAGGTTCTAAATATCTAGGCTCTAAATATCTAGGTTCTAAATATCTAAGTTCTAAATATCTAGGTTCTAAATATCTAAGTTCTAAATATCTAGGTTAAACTTGTAAAAAATTCCCTTTTTTATATTACATCTACTATCATTTCTCTTTCATATTCATGTGTAATACTGCTCATCGGACTCTCCATTCAAACGTCTGGCATCAGACAAGGGAGACTACAGCGATCCTGTAATGTCCTTTAACTCTCGAAGCTGAGCTTACACGTCAGAATCCCAGGAGATGCGATTTTCAAAATGTTATTTTATATTTTCTTGTTTATGTCGTCGGCTTGAAATGTTTACACAATTTTTATTCTTGTTTTTTGTTGTTGTTTTTTTCTAAAAATTCTTTAGTTTGAAATGTTAACGTAGTGTGTAATCTTGGTCTTGAAATGTTAACACAGTTTGTATTCTTGGGTTTAAAATGTTGATTTAGTGAGTATTCTTGATTTTAAAATGTTAATTTAGTAAGAATTCTTGGGGTTGAAATGTTAAAATAGTGAGTATTATTGGGTCTTTTGTTTTAAAAACTTAAATTGAATCGTAGAAGAGTGGTTCTCACACCACATTGGTGAAGAGCTCAATTAGTTATATATAAACAGCGTCGCACTCTGACTCAATGACGCTCTCACTCTCTGACTCAATGACACTCTGACTCTCTGACTCAATGACACTCTGACTCTCTGACACTCAGTCTCTCTGACACACTGCCACTCTGCCACTCTGACACACTGACACTCTGACTTTCTGACACACTGACACTCTGATGCACTGACGCCTCTATAACGTACGCAATCATAAATTATTTCAGAAATTAGATAACAAATAATCGTGCGGTTAAACAAACCATAATCTAAACGATAATCTCAACTTCAAATGTAAGTAAACAAGTCTTTATACTTTGAATGCCGTCAACAACAAACCCTTTTTTCTCCCCCCACCCACCCACTCTTACACTGCATAATTACTGAACAGTCTTATTTTATTAAGGCTTCAACAGTCTTAGCTACCAACCTCAGTACTCGTGTTTTTTGACAATGTCCACAGGCAAAAACTGATCTCTCACTCTCTGAACTTTTACTGTGATTTTTACCCAGAGACGCTTTAAAAAAAAACAAAAAAACTTCACTTCTCATCTGACTGAAGTTAAAAAATTATTACTCTTTAAATGTAAATCGTTGATTACCTTGAAGTAAGACCTGTTTCATTATCGCCTCTGTCAAATTTCCTACCTTTAATTCTTTGGTGTAGTAATATAGTTCTCCCTCTGACTGATAAGCCACGCTCGATGCTGCTGGGTGCTGCCTATGGCTAGACCGGGGGGGGGGGAGGGGGGTGGGGGGGAGGTTGATAGCATTTGGGTGGGTGAGGTAAAGCTTTTCACGAATTGTTTTTTTTAAATGTATACGTTCCTGTAATATTTGGGTGGGTGAGGTCAAGCTTTTCACCAATTGTTGTTTTTAAATGTATACGTTCCTGTAATTGCTAATTTTTATGTAAAGCGCAGGGTACTGCGCTATATAAGACCACTTAATAATAATATTAATAATAATTTAAATGTACGTATTGAACACCGGTTTGATTTCAACGATTTATATGATTTATATATTTGTATACCATCCTGAATGTACCAAATACTTTTTTTAAAAAAAGGAGGCTGTGAATTAGGGGCCTAATGACCCGTAGACAGGAAGTAGCTCAAGGCCACCAGAAGGTCTCGTCCCCAGTCACATTTCGACACCATTACTATATCGCCTATAATAGTTATCGACCTCAGAATACTTGGATTTAAAAGAGAGCCCACGAGCCAATGTTTTTTTCATTAGGGTCCTTGTCAGGCCGGCCCCCAGGCTTCCATTCTAACGTGACAATTTCTTGTAATGGCTTCCCTCAGCGGGTGACGGTAAAGATGGACAGGGAAACAGATAACATCACTTGGGGTGCGTTCATTTATTGAGCCCCGTGCACAAAGTCAACAACCTCGCCGAGAATACCGCCAAAAATATCAATCTGAGAAAGCTGTAGGCTGTACATCACATCGAGATGTGTAAAGTATCAAACTAGAGAGACGTGTAGGGGTGCATTACAGCGATGTAAGTAAAATATCAACCAGAGAAAGCTGTAGGCTGTACCTCAGATTCAATTAAAATATCAACCAGAAAAAGCTGTTGGCTGTACCTCAGATTTAAGTAAAATATCAACCAGAGAAAGCTGTAGGCTTTACCTCAGAGTTAAGTAAAATATCAACCAGAGAAAGCTGTAGGCTGTACATCACATAGATCTTAATAAAATATCAATCAGAGCTTCATCTTGGCGTAGACAATTTTAACTTTTTACAGGTTATTTTGACATTAGTTACTGTTCTTATCATCCACTTTGGAATTTATTCACTGGAGCTCAACAACCTACTAATGTCGTGTGCAGTAGTAACACAGTGGAACTAATCAACAACACAATAATGTCGTGTTCAGTAGTAATTTACTGGAACTAATCAACAACTCACTAATGTCGTGTTCAGTAGTAATTCACTGGAACTAATCCACAACACACTATAATGAGTTATTTCTAAATAAGCCAAAATGTTGGCCGGCGTGTTACTATTTGACACAGACTTCAATGTCACACAATAAGCCTAACTATCTTGTCAGACTGGACAACTGAGAGACTTTGTTAGTCTCTATAGTGAAACAGACGATATAAATCATTTGAGTTAAGCGTCTTATCTTACTTCACAGGAGTCTGGGTCTGATACACTTGATTACTCCAAGGACTACAAACATATGTATTGCTCAAGTTCTTACAAACAACATAAACATACAAGTTACCAAACTGGATTGATACAACCCCCCCCCCCACACACACACACAACACACACAATCTTGAGCAAACGTTTGAATTCTGCGCCTCTGCCTCAGGGAAACAAATCAATTTGTTGGCTCATACATGGACATACTTTGTAACTAAATGACGTTAGATTTCAAAACTGGAGGTGAAAAGAATGAAAGATGTTGGTGACTCATAAAACGCAAACTTCCGGTCACTAGCAGGACATTTGAAAAAAAGTGCTAATCATCTTTATAAAACAATTTGGCATTTCACATTCCTAACGAATACAAAAACTTAATATTTAAATATAATTGTCTTATATTTTTACCATCAAATACTATTACGAGTTTCACCGATAGGTGTCTCCACCCACACTGCTTTCCCCAACCCCTTAAAATAAATAAAGTTTTTCGTCTAGATCCTTTCAACAATATAATATTGAGCAATGGGGGTTGGGGCTAAAAATTTGAGACAACATGAATACTAGTAACGCACTTTAATAAAATACCAATTGGTGCAAACCCCCCCCCCCCCCCCCCCCTTGTTGATGCCAAATGTTGAGAACATCACGCTTCCTCGTCGTGATCGTGTACACTAAAAAATTTCTTCAAGTTTAACAACTCCCAATTCCTCACCCCCCCGCTCGCAACCGCATATTTTTTAAGACTATATTACTATTTTAATGACCCATTCGCTTGTACACAACAGAACTATTTCACCAGCTATTTCAGAGAAAAAAAAACAATCGAAAATATTACGCACCAAAGGATATTTGCAATTTTTTTTTGTTTAGAGAGTATCATTTATCGCATCTATCGGGAATTTTCCTTTATATCCCCCCTTGAAACACGGGACAAACTGATTTTAGGAGGTTAGTGTTGCGCTTGGAGCTGACCATTTGAAAAAAAAAAATCGGCAATGAGTCTATGTGCCAAGTTTCAGCTGGATAGGTTAATGGGAAGTGGGTCAATTAGCTGCCCGAAAATTTTTGCCAGCCACGAACAAAGCGAAGTAAATATAAAGTATTTAAATATTTCAATGTACTCCCAAAAAATAACGAATACAAACAAAAATTAATAAAAATCGGTTTAAAATCACGAATGATGCAAATATTCAAAAGCAATGAACTATCATTGATGTTCCTTCCCATCGGCACAGACAAGGGCATGTTTAACTAAGTTATGGGTAAAGATTGTATTCTATCAGAGTTTGGTTTTTTGGGGCTAATCTGATTGTTGGAGTTTGTGCTTCTAATCTGTGAATATTTCAACTTTGATACAGTGCTTAGGTGGATTCAACTCTAAACAGATATTAGAGAATGACTCTCTAAAGGGAGGTTACAAGAAAACCACAAGGAGGACTCACTAAAGGGAGGTAACAAGACAACCACAAGGAGGACTCACTAAAGGGAGGTAACAAGACAACCACAAGGAGGACCCACTAAAGGGAGGTAACAAGACAACCACAAGGAGGACCCACTAAAGGGAGGTAACAAGACAACCACAAGGAGGACTCACTAAAGGGAGGTAACAAGACAACCACAAGGAGAACTCATTAAAGGGGCGTAACAAGACAACCACAAGGAGGACTCACTAAAGGGAGGTAACAAGACAACCACAAGGAGGACTCACTAAACGGACGTAACAAGACAACCAAAAGGAGGACTCACTAAAGGGACGTAACAAGATAACCACTAGGATAACTCACTAAAGGGACGTAACAAGACAATCACAAGGAGGACTCACTAAAGGGACGTAATAAGACAATCGCATGGAGAACATATTTCATTATTTTTATTCTATACGATTAAAATCAATTCGGTTAAAGATTTTTAAAAAATTTCCTTTTTACAGCAGACCACAGGCGAACCACAGTGTATGATAATGCGATTCCTGCATAAATCACTTTCGCCACGGCTTAGCCGTCGAGTTATGAATATTGTAGATGAGGCTAACATAAATACATAATACTGTTTATCATTTATTCAGGAGCTGCTAATGTCAGCTTTGAAACATCTTTAAGAGTTAATAATGGAGATTAACTTTGCTGGCACGAAGCAATGGAGGCACTAATATGTTGCGGGAGAACCGGTCTTCATCCTACAGGTAACGCAAGACAGTCAAACACAAACGTTCAACAATTTGGTCATCATGTGGGTGCAGTTCCAAGGTGTCAATCCACTTTGCAACACAGTCTCAACCGATCACGGCCTTCAAGTCACTAACTTAAACAGTTAAAATAGGGAACACTCTCAAACCAGTTCAAACCGGTTAAAACCAGTATCTGTTTGACCTCATCAAGACATCGAATGATCATGATGGAATAACAGTGATATACAGCTGAATGCAGCGCCAGAAGGATTCTGTTGGTGTGGCTTTGCCTTCAGTGGCACACAGTGCCATACGATGCCAGAAGGATTCGGTTGGTATAAGAAGACCCATTAGTGGCATTCAGTGTCTTTTAGTACCACATAGTGCCATACGATGCCAGAAGAATTCTGTTGGTACAACAATGCCATCAGTGGCATACAGTGTCATTCAGTGTCACACAGTGCCAGACAATAAATTTTGATAGAGAAGTCACGCATTGAATGACGGCGTGTTGGTTTAACATGTTAATGGTTGCCGATCCATGCAATCCCTTGTTGGAGTTATGGCACGAAACTTTGACAGGTGTAGTTATCTGCTCCAAGAATAGATGGAAAAACAAATGCCTGATGTCTGCAAATCATAAGGAGTCAAGAGATGCCATGAGGAGCAAACAGATGACATAAGGAGCAAACAGATGGTCCAGTGAGCCAACAGATGGTACGGTGAGCCAACAGGCGGTACGGTGAGCCAACAGGCGGTACGGTGAGCCAACAGGCGGAACGTTGAGCCAACAGGCGGTACGGTGATCCAACAGATGGTACGGTGAGCCGACAGACGGTACGTTGAGCCAACAGACGGAACGCTGAGTCTACTGACGATAATCACTAGATGAGATCTTGTTCTGATCCCGGCTGTTGTAGATATTCAGCTTACAGCCCCCTCCCCCCTTTCCTCGCAACCCTAAAGCACCTGAAGTTCATTAGGTGCCGTTTTGTTTAGTTATTGCTAATGTGCATTCATGAAGTGCGAACTAAAAACAACAACAAAAAATGCACACTATTTTCAACCTTAACTTTTTAGGACACAAATCCACCTAGCTTGCCTACAAATAAAGTGGTCTCTTTAGCCTATTTGAGCCATTTTAGGATATTCTAATGATCCATTTCTATTGCTGTCTTAGGGGTACTAATGATCCAAAACTACTATTAAATGAGGACTACTAATGATACAATACTACCGTTGACTGAGGGCTACTAATGATACAAGACTACTGCTGATTCAGGGCTACTAATGATCCAATGCTATTGTAGATTGGGGGCTACTAATTTTCCAACACTACTGTTGAATCAGGGCTACTGATGATACAAGACTACTGTTGAATTTAATCTATTAATTGACTCTCTCCTTTTCAACAGTATCTACGGTCAAGATTAAAATCTTATCAAACAGATGTAACAACAGATGCGTACTTAGTAAGCCAGCGGGCCGGGGGGGGGGGTGACAAACCCTAAGTGCTTGTTCATGATCTGAACGTTGTTCATGAAATGAAACTGAACGTTACACAAAAATGCAATCAAGCCAAACACGAAAACGGAATCAACGCGCCTTACTATACATAGATGCGTACTTAGTAAGCCAGCGGGCCGGGGGGGGGGGGTGACAAACCCTAAGTGCTTGTTCATGATCTGAACGTTGTTCATGAAATGAAACTGAACGTTACACAAAAATGCAATCAAGCCAAACACGAAAACGGAATCAACGCGTCTTAATATACAGCACCATTACATCATTACACCATTACATCATTACACCATTACATCATTACATAACCATTAAATCATTGCATATTCGTGCCTTATTTTTGTAAGGATAAATCTTCAAGGAGAGAGAAGAAAAACAAGAACCTGTGCAATCATGTCTGTCTGTGACACTGACAAGTGTCGGGTTATTTGCCATATCTTCTTACATCAATGCTCACTTAGCTCAGCTCCACGTAGACAGGGCTCATTCTAGATGTTTATCTAATTGTTTTTTAAAACTCTGACTTAATGGAGAACCAAATTACATTTTGCTAGTATTAATGAGCGAAAACAAATTTGGTTTCATTTGAAAATACTTGGTTAATAACTAAAATCCTTTTTTTTTTTTGTGTGTGTTACGTCCCTTGTTTTGTGTATTTTGATAATTTCTCGCGAAAACTGAAATTATTTGATTGTCTCCCTTCCATCATTTCAGTGCTAGGGAAACTACCACTACCACAGTGATGTTCTCATGTTGTGGGCATGAACGTCTAGTGAATAATTTGTAGTCTTTCTGTCAACAAAAAATCTTTATTAATATGATATACAAATTTAAAGGAAGGAAAGGGCAGAGAGAGAGAGAGAGAGAGCGAGAGAGAGAGAGAGAGAGAGAGAGAGAGAGAGAGAGAGAGAGAGAGAGAGAGAGAGAGAGAGAGAGAGAGAGAGAGAGAGAGAGAGATGGAGGGAGAGAGAGAGAGAGAGAGAGAGAGAGAGAGGGAGAGAGAGAGAGAGAGAGAGAGAGAGAGAGAGAGAGAGGGGGAGAGAGAGAGAGAGAGAGAGAGAGAGAGAGAGAGAGAGAGAGAGAGAGAGAGAGAGAGAGAGAGAGAAAGAAAGAGAAAGAAAGAGAAAGAAAGAGATGGAGAGATATGGTGGAAGAGAGAGAGAGAGAGAGATCGGGAGAGATGATGAAAGAGAGAGAGAGAGATCGTGAAAGAGAGAGAGAGATGGTGAAAGAGAGAGAGAGATGGTGAAAGAGAGAGATGGTGAAATAGAGAGAGATGATGATGATGAAAGAGAGAGTGACAGAATTTGGAGGCAGTGGGAGACAGAGGGACAAAAGACGTTAACTTTGAATGTAGTTATAATATTGAGATAAAACCAAACCATTCTAACACCATGACAGCTCTAATCATTTATTCCTCATACTATTTACAATGCGCAAGAAACTCATCTTTTATTTCCAATGTTTATCTCTTCGTGTGAACTCGAGATGCATTTCAAATGTTGAATTACAGTTTTGAAACATCCCAACTTGTGTTCTTGAAAGATATTGCGATGAAATATAATATAGGAAAGAACTTATACTGCAAACATTCGATGCAAACATTCGATGCAAACATTCGATGCAAACATTTGATGCAAACATTCGATGCAAACATTCGATGCAAACATTTGATGCAAACATTCGATGCAAACATTTGATGCAAACATTCGATGCAAACATTCGATGCAAACATTCGATGCAAAAATTCGATGCAAACATTTAATCCAAACATTCGATGCAAACATTCGATGCAAACATTCGATGCAAACATTCGATGCAAACATTCGATGCAAACATTCGATGCAAACATTTGATGCAAACATTCAATGCAAACATTCGATGCAAACATTCGATGCAAACATTCGATCCAAACATTCGATCCAAACATTTGATGCAAACATTTGATGCAAACATTCGATGCAAACATTCGATGCAAACATTTAATCCAAACATTCGATGCAAACATTCGATGCAAACATTCGATGCAAACATTCAATGCAAACATTCGATGCAAACATTCGATGCAAACATTTGATACAAACATTCGATGCAAACATTCGATGCAAACATTCGATGCAAACATTTGATGTAATCATTTGATGTAAACATTTCTTCTTCTTCTTCTATATATTAAGGGCCCACGATGAACTTTTTGATCATAGTGGCTCCTATGCATGTAGAGGTTCTATGCCAGGTGCTGACGAGATCATTTCACTGGTGGCAAGGGCTACATAGTGAGGGTATCATGCACTTGGGGTTGGAAGGCCTGAGGCAAAACAAAACAAATGTGTCAAGTGTTGTCGCCTCGACTGTTCTTTTTGGAAGCTTGTTCCAGTTCCTGATTGTCTTTGGCAGGAATGAGCAAGTCCTGGTCTTGCTTCTTGCTGGTATGAGCGGGAACTGCCTGTTATAGCCTTGTCGCTGTCTATGAGGGAGTGGGATGAGTTTCTTTTTCTGGAGAAGTAGACCAGCCCATTATCTATCTTGTACATCATGGAGAGTCTGCATAGTCGTCGTTGTTTCGCCAATGGTGACCAGCCCATTGTTGGCATACTGCTGCTAACACTAGAGGTATCCATCCATCGTGTGATGTCACCCTTCGTGTGACATCATGTAATGTGCTATAATCAATGTCATTAAGGCCTTATGTTCTCCAACGTCAGCGCATTATTTCAGCACAAACTACAAACTTACATTTCTCTTGTCAGAAGAAAAAAGGCAATCGAAAAATTACATGTAATTAATTATTGTCATTTCGTTCTTGACGTGCTGGGCAAAAAAACAACAACAGACATATCGATACTTAAAAGGAATCCTTAAAATTTAATTTGAATTTCGTCGTCAGGAAAGTAATCGATTTTTCTTATCAGTTGAGATTTGTTTGTCTCGGAACGTCACGAGGTCCTCCGGCACTGCCGGACATTTTTGTGGGCGCAGCTCAGCCGTTAAAACAAAACTATCTTAGCCGAGTGACCCCCCTTGACACAACCTGGTTAATGAAAGCCGTTATTAAATCCGCGAAACAAGAAGTAACCCCCCTGAGGCATCACGGGGAACATGCCCTTCAAGGAGCAGGTCGCCCGCAGTGATGGACAGATTAGGATGTTATTTGAAGAAGCATGTACGCTTCATTAAAACTGTTGTAGTTTTCAATACCCATTTCTTTTCATATTAATTGAGTCGTGTATGTTGTCTACCATCTTTTCCAGCCAGCTATAATAACCTAGATGTATATTGGCTTGTGTTGTTTATGGTTGCAAGGGATGAAAGACTTTGAACGGGCATGCTCGTTTGTAGTTTTTGTAAAGTTGCGTTTTGTATTTCAATGTGGTAAAATATAGATTGTTTAATTTCTCATTTCATATGGTTGACTTTGTACCACGCTTCGAGCCTATGGGGATGAAGCTAGATTTTCAACTAAACTTTATTATTATTATTATAATGTATGTGTGAAAGTTGGGTATTGTCTGATTGCGACAGCTTATCGGCTTGAAAGAAAGCCGTTCGTCATTCCTTTGATACCGTCCTATTGGATCAACAACCAGATTTGACGAATGTCACTACAAATATATCACAGGAAAAGGTAAACCAAAGTTGTAAGCAGCTCTCGCCAGACAGATTGTCTTGCTGAAGAAAAGTGAACAGAATGCTGTTCAGGCGTAATCTGTCAGAAAAAAAGAAAACTCATACGATCATGTTAAAAAACTATATAAAAATGAAAAATAACGTTGCTTTTGTTACATTCCTTTATCTATCTCCCTTTCTAACAATGATATAATAGAAGCATGTAACATTAAGTTCAATTGCGCACAATAAAACAATTCCCAAGTGCGGCCAGAAAGATGCCTGCTCTAAATGGCTTAAATTTTTAAAAAAAGGTAGTTTGTTTGTTTCATTTTGTCAAAACCGAATCAATTCAAAACTGATTAAATAAGTCTGCTTGTATACAAGTATATATAATCTTCTGTATGATGTTTTGTTAATCTTCATCACAGAAAACAGCTACTCACACATATATGTGCTACCAAACATGCTCAAGGGTCGAGCCCCATGCAGACGAAGCTGGGGCATGTCTTCAGGAATGAAGCGACTGAACTGTACATGCCCCACAGTGTAGTACTTCGCCTGTAGTGTCCCATTAAACTGCAGCTCTATTATCTCCGTCTGAAAATGTACAGGTTTCAACGTCTATGACAAATGGGTTACGAAACAGCTCGAAATTACTTTTCTGTGCTTCAAAGTCACGAAAGCGCCGTAAAAAATTGTCACGAAGTAATCAAAGTCTTTCAGCAAAGTGTGCATTGGGAAACAGCATAGCGTTGACTTGGATATAATTGTACGTCGGTCAAGACCTTGCGGGCTTGATATAATTGTACGGCGGGCCGGATATGTCCCGCGGTTTGACAATGTGATATAGATGATAAACACATTTCAAAACCAAATGTCGTTATAAACGTAAAAATCTATAAATAGGTACTTCTTTGAAAATAAGGAAAAGCCTGATTGACTATTTTCTAAATCTCCATTTCAAACATGTGTCAAACTGACTATTCCCGGTTAAGTTTCACGCGTAAATATTGCATCATTAGAAGTTAAGACTTCGCAATCGCAGGTAGAAAGTAGTCCATTACCCCGGTAACACCGATTTATAACTTCCAGTGTCTAAATCAGGGGGGCCTAAAACTGTTTACATCCGAAGATCGGTTCAGTTCCCCTTAGACTTATCGGCGCCAGTTCACTGTCCCCTGACACTGTTTAGGGATGCACTGTCATTAGAAAATAAAATAAAGTAATTCCTGTGCACAACGCACGTGTATTATATGTAATGAAAAAAAAATGGGGAAAAAATACAATATTTAGAAAGAAGAACAATTTTAAACAACATCAAGTTATTTTATCAATGGGACGTATGGGTCTTGTCTTTGGGTAAATAGATGGCCCATATCAGTTGCCATATTCACTGCTACCCGGTAACCCGTACCGTGGACAGTCGGGGTTAAGGACACCTTGTGGGCCGCATCTGGCCCGCGGGCCGTAGTTTGAATACCTCTTGTCTATGTAAACAAAATTGGCCATAATAACCACGATAGTTACATACAACCTTAACCGCCATCCATTCATTCAGCTACATTCAATCGTTCGATCACATTCTATTGGAATTTCATGCCTTCCCTCCCTTTTACCATTATAATACATATTCTCAAGTCACCGTCATCATTTCTCTTAGTTTTACAGAAGTCTACACAAACTCACACAAAGATATACACACAGATACACACAGATACACACAAAGATACACACAAAGATACACACAAAGATACACACAAAGATACACACAAAGATACACACAAAGATACACACAAAGATACACACAAAGATACACACAAAGATTATTACAGAGTTTTAATCCAGCTCCATCCCTCACACAATTTTTTTTTTTTAAATACCCCAAATGTATATTAAGTGATTTGCGATTAGCCGTAATCGTTCATATAAGTCATGGACGTCATGTTATGGGTCGTTTGTAAACCTAGTCATGGACGTCATGTTATGGGTCTGTTGTAAATCTAGTCACGGACGTCAGACAATGGGTCTGTTGTAAACCTAGTCATGGACGTCAGACAATGGGTCTGTTGTAAACCTAGTCATGGACGTCAGACAATGGGTCTGTTGTAAACCTAGTCATGGACGTCATATAATGGGTCCGTTGTGAACCTAGTCATGGACGTCACGTAATGGGTCTGTTTTGATCCTAGTCATGGATGTCATATAATGGGTCTGTTGTGAACCTAGTCATGCACGTCTTGTAATGGGTCTGTTGTGAACCTAGTCATGCTCGTCATGTAATGGGTCTGTAGTGAACCTAGTCATGCACGTCATGTAATGGGTCTGTTGTGAACCTAGTCATGCACGTCATGTAATGGTTCTGTTGTAAACCTAGTCATGGACGTCATGTAATGGGTCTGTTGTGAACCTACTCATGGACGTCATGTAATGGGTCTGTTGTGAACCTAGTCATGGACGTCATGTTATGGGTCTGTTATGAACCTAGTCATGGACGTCATATAATGGGTCTGTTGTGAACCTAGTCATGCACGTCATGTAATGGGTCTGTTGTGAACCTACTCATGGACGTCATGTAATGGGTCTGTTGTGAACCTAGTCATGGACGTCATGTTATGGGTCTGTTATGAACCTAGTCATGCACGTCATATTATGGGTCTGTTGTGAACCTAGTCATGGACGTCATGTAATGGATCTGTTGTAAATCTGCTCCCAGGAACATGTTACAAATCGTATTTATTTTCAATTTAGTGAATTTCAAGGGCATTCGTAAAATATTTGTTCAGAAGTAAGGATAACAAAATCTAAACAAGTGTAGATCTCATACATTGATGCTTGTAAAATATCTGTTAAGAAGTGAGGATAACAGAATCTAGACAAGGCGTGTTCTTATCCTTTGTTGGTCGTAAGAGCAGTTGACGACTTTTACTTCTAATCTCCGCTGTCACTCTCGTAACGTTGTCCACTATGTTTCTGCCCCCAGGCCATCTAGTGATGTATTATCTCGTGTATTCTTTTCTTCAACATCTCGTCCCCGGGGGCTCGTTTAACAGAGGATTAATGTCCGTCCCCAGGATGGCCACTTGCTGCCTTGGCTAAGCCAACAAAGTTGCCTATAAGGTGCGAAATAAATATATAAAGCGCTCATGGGGAGGGGGGTGATGTGATAAGATGCGCAAAAAAAATGAGGGAGATTGTGTGGGTGAGTGATGTGATAAGACGCGGCGAGTTGTGTTGGAGATTGTTTTTAAGGGGCGATGAAGAGGGATTTGAGTATGAGGGCAAACACTAAACGGTGGAGTTTTTGAAAAAGAGAAAATGGTTTATTGGGGTGGGAAATGTAAGGAACGGGTAAGGAGAAGTGTGTTAGTAAAGTTATTAAATGATTTTTGCGAAAGAAAAAAGTGTGTTAGTGAAGGAGTTCAATGATGTATTAATGAAAAGAGAAGTGTTTGAGTGAATGAGTTCAATGGTGTGTGTATACGAAAAGAGAAGTGAGTTTGCTAAGGAGTTCGATGATGTGTTTGAACGAAAAGAGAAATGTGTTAGTAAAGGCGTTCAATGATGTTTATGAAAAAAAGAGGAGTATGTCACTGAAGTATTGCAAGGATGTGTGTTAACGCAAAGAAAAGCGATATGTGAAGGAATTTAATGTGTGTGAACGAAAAGAGAAGTGTGTTTGTGAAGGTGTTCAATAATGTGTGTGAACAATAAGAAAAGCGTTAAGTGAAGGTTTTCAATTTTGTGTGAGAACGAAAAGAAAAGTATGTTACTGAAGGAGTTCAATAATGTGTGTGAAGAAAAAGAGAAGTATGTTACTGAAGGAGTTCAATAATGTGTGTGTAGAAAAAGAGAAGTATGTTACTGAAGGAGTTCAATGACGTGTGTGAAGAAAAAGAGAAGTATGTTACTGAAGGAGTTCAATGACGTGTGTGAAGAAAAAGAGAAGTATGTTACTGAAGGAGTTCAATGACGTGTGTGAAGAAAAAGAGAAGTATGTTACTGAAGGAGTTCAATGACGTGTGTGAAGAAAAAGAGAAGTATGTTACTGAAGGAGTTCAATGACGTGTGTGAAGAAAAAGAGAAGTATGTTACTGAAGGAGTTCAATGACGTGTGTGAAGAAAAAGAGAAGTATGTTACTGAAGGAGTTCAATGACGTGTGTGAAGAAAAAGAGAAGTATGTTACTGAAGGAGTTCAATGACGTGTGTGAAGAAAAAGAGAAGTATGTTACTGAAGGAGTTCAATGACGTGTGTGAAGAAAAAGAGAAGTATGTTACTGAAGGAGTTCAATGACGTGTGTGAAGAAAAAGAGAAGTATGTTACTGAAGGAGTTCAATGACGTGTGTGAAGAAAAAGAGAAGTATGTTACTGAAGGAGTTCAATGACGTGTGTGAAGAAAAAGAGAAGTATGTTACTGAAGGAGTTCAATGACGTGTGTGAAGAAAAAGAGAAGTATGTTACTGAAGGAGTTCAATGACGTGTGTGAAGAAAAAGAGAAGTATGTTACTGAAGGAGTTCAATGACGTGTGTGAAGAAAAAGAGAAGTATGTTACTGAAGGAGTTCAATGACGTGTGTGAAGAAAAAGAGAAGTATGTTACTGAAGGAGTTCAATGACGTGTGTGAAGAAAAAGAGAAGTATGTTACTGAAGGAGTTCAATGACGTGTGTGAAGAAAAAGAGAAGTATGTTACTGAAGGAGTTCAATGACGTGTGTGTAGAAAAAGAGAAGTATGTTACTGAAGGAGTTCAATGACGTGTGTGAAGAAAAAGAGAAGTATGTTACTGAAGGAGTTCAATGACGTGTCTGAAAAAAAAGAGAAGTATGTTGCTGAAGGATTTCAATGACGTGTGAGAAGAAAAAGAGAAGTATGTTACTGAAGGAGTTCAATGACGTGTGTGAAGAAAAAGAGAAGCATGATACTGAAGGAGTTCAATGACGTGTGTGAAGAAAAATAGAAGTATGTTACTGAAGGAGTTCAATAATATGTGTGAAGAAAAAGAGAAGTATTTTACTGAAGGAGTTCAATGACGTGTGTGAAGAAAAAGAGAAGTATGTTACTGAAGGAGTTAAATGATGTGTGTGAAGAAAAAGAGAAGTATGTTACTGAATGAGTTCAAAGATGTGTTAGAACGAGAAGAAAAGCGGTAAATGAAGTAGTTAAGTGATGAGTGTCAACCAAAAGAGAAGTGTGTTTGCGAAGGAATTCATGGATGTGTGTGAACGAAGGAGAAGTGTGTTAGTAAAGGAGTTCAGTGATGTGTTCAAAAGAAAAGAGAAGCGGTAAGTGAAGGAAATCAATGATCTGTGAGAAAGAAGAGAAAAGATGTAAGTGAAGGATGTAAATGATGTGTGTGAACGAAGGAGAGGTGTGTATTTTTAAGGAGTTCAATGATGTCAGTGAACGAAAATGTAGGCGGTAAGTAAAGGACTTCAAAGCTATGTGTGAATGAAAAGAGAAGTTTTTTAGTTAAGGAGTTTAATGATGTGAGTGCGCTAGAGGAGAAGTGTGTTAGTTAAGGAATTAAATGATGTATGTAAACGAAACGAGAAGTGTGTTAGTGAATGAGGTAGATGATGTGTTTGAACGAAAAGTGAAGTGTGTTATAAAAGGCGTTCAATGATGTGTGATAAGAAAAAAGAAAATGTTTTATTGGAGGAGTTCAATGATGTGTGTGCACAAATAGAAAAGCTATAAGTGAAGGATGTAAATGATGTGTGTGAACAAAAGGAGAAGTGTGTTAATGAAGGAGATAAATGATGTGTGCGAACGAAAAGAAAAACCGGTAAGTAACGGAGTTCAATGATGTTTGTGGACGAAAATAAAAGCGGTGAGTGAAGGAGTTCAATGATGTGTGTGGACGAAAAGAGAAGTGTGTTATTGAAGGAAGAGTTAAATGATGTGTGTGAAAGAAAAGAGAAGGCTGTTAGTGAATGAGGTTGATGTTGTGTTTGAAGGGAAAGTTTAGTGTGTTAGTAAAGGCGTTCAATGATGTGGGTTAACAAATGAGAAGTATAGTACTGAAGGATTTCAATGACTTGTGTGAAATAAAAGAGAAGTTTGCTTTTTAAGGAGTTCAATCATTAGTGTGAAGGAAAAGACAAGCTGTAAGTAAAGGATTTTAATGATGTGTGTGAACGAAAAGAGAAGTGTGTTAGTGAATGAGACCAATAATGTGTGTTAAGGAAAAGAAAAATTGTGTTCGTGCATGAGGTAGATGATGTGTTTGAACGAAAAGTGAAGTGTGTTAGTAAAGGTGTACAATGATGTGTGTGAACATGAAGAGAAATATATTACTGAAGGATTTCAAGGATATGTGTTAACGAAAAGAAAAGGGGTAAACAAATTAGTTCCATGATCTGTGTGAACTTAAAGAGATATGTCTTTGTGAAGGATTTCACACGTGAGTCACACGATTTATTTATTGATGTGCTGAAAACACAAAACATCTCAAATATTTCTCTAGCCTGGGAATCAGCCATCATTAAATTGTTGCCAAATCTTGTTTTACTGGTCTTACACTTTAATTAATTATTAATGCATCTAATAATTAATTAGGCCTTCAATCCTTGCTAGGCGACCAAAGAGATGGACTCCTGCCGTTCTGAAGAATTAGACCTAGATGTTCAGGATATGTAATTAACTTTAATGCCATGGAAAAAAAACAAAAAAAACAACAAACAAACAAACAAAACCACTCCACATTATTTTAAAACTACAAACTCTGAATTTGTTGAAATTAAAATCATTTAAGCATGTAGTCTATAATATGGATCGATATTTGTCGTGGATTCAATTTCTCTAACACATCAAATCATTAAAAAATTACATAGCTTGTGACTTGAACCACTATAAGTATAACGTAGCTTGTATTGATGATGATGATATGTTCACAAGTTGAAAAAAAAAAATTCATGTCATTTATGAAATAGATCAGATACTTTTTTTTTGTTTGAGCGAATGCTCGGACCTTATCTCATAGTGTTTCGGGTGGTTTGGGTGTCTGACAGCCCTTGACGTCACCCCCCCCCACACAATCACTGCGCCACTCACTGTATCCAAAAGGTTCATGGTGATGTCATTGATTGCTCTAGATAAAGTCTGCCTCTATTTAAACTTTATTAAAATTTTTTTGTTTTAGCGAATGGTCGGACCTTATCTCATAGTGTTTCGGGTGGTTTGGGTGTCTGACAGCCCTTGACGTCACCCCCCCCCCCCACAATCACTGCGCCACTCACTGTATCCAAAAGGTTCATGGTGATGTCATTGATTGCTCTAGATAAAGTCTGCCTCTATTTAAACTTTATTAAAAACTAGCGAGATTGCCATGGCTTTAATGATCAAGCAGTTTGTATTCCTCTCAATGCACTGTTCAATGAGTGTCAATGAAGATAGGGATGGTAGAGATGAAAGCTAAATGAAACGAATCAATACTTATTGAACCATGTTAATGCCATAGAAGGTATCAATTCCTGCATAACACGGAAGACGTCTTTTTTCATACCTTTGACATACAGTCAGTTACTTGTACACTAAAGATATGTTTCACATACGGTCATTTACTTGCACCCTAAAGATATGTTTCACATACGGTCAGTTACTTGCACCCTAAAGATATGTTTCACATACAGTCAGTTACTTGCACCTTAAAGATATGTTTCACATACAGTCATTTACTTGCACCCTAAATATATGTTTCACATACAGTCAGTTACTTGCACCCTAAAGATATGTTTCACATACAGTCATTTACTTGCACCCTAAAGATATGTTTCACATACAGTCATTTACTTGCACCCTAAAGATATGTTTTACATACGGTCATTTACTTGCACCCTAAAGATATGTTTCACATACGGTCATTTACTTGCACCCTAAAGATATGTTTCACATACAGTCATTTACTTGCACCCTAAAGATATGTTTCACATACAGTCATTTACTTGCACCCTAAAGATATGTTTCACATACGGTCATTTATTTGCACCCTAAAGATATGTTTCACATACAGTCATTTACTTGCATCCTAAAGATATGTTTTACATACGGTCATTTACTTGCACCCTAAAGACATGTTTTACATACGGTCATTTACTTGCACCCTAAAGATATGTTTCACGTACGGTCACTTACTTGCACCCTAAAGATTGCAACCCTGCTCGTGGTACATTGTAGTGATAGTTGGCAACCCTGCTCATGGTACATTGTAGTGATAGTTGGCAACCCTGCTCGTGGTACATTATAGTGATAGTTGGCAACCCTGCTCGTGGTACATTGTAGTTATAGTTGGCAACCCTGCTCGTGGTACATTGTAGTTATAGTTGGCAACCCTGCTCTTGGTACATTGCAGTGATGGTTGGCAACCCTGCTCATGTTACATTGCAGTGATAGTTGGCAACCTTGCTCTTGGTACATTGCAGTGATAGTTGGCAACCCTGCTCTTGGTACATTGCAGTGATAGTTGGCAACCCTGCTCATGGTACATTGCAGTGATAGTTGGCAACCTTGCTCGTGGTACATTGCAGTGATAGTTGGCAACCCTGCTCGTGGTACATTGCAGTGATAGTTGGCAACCCTGCTCTTGGTACATTGCAGTGATAGTTGGCAACCCTGCTCGTGGTACATTGCAGTGATAGTTGGCAACCCTGCTCGTGGTACATTGCAGTGATAGTTGGCAAACCTGCTCCCCTTTTCATTTTAAACAAATAACGTTGTCTGTTTGGTAACGAAATTAAATTCTACTACAAAGCAAGCGAACAGCGATTTCACAATCAGGACTGGATCACACTTTAAGAGAGACTAAAGTGTGAGGAGTGTCCGGTATCACTCTTATAAAGATTTAAGGGCTTATTAAGTGTATGAATAATACACCTGCGAGTATGATTCAATCATTTCTAAATCAGACCGTTCACAAACCGATCACTCACAGTAATAACTTTCTCAACAATTATTGGTCAGAGTTTTTGTTGATCGTGTTGCGATTGTCGCCTCAAGTGTGTTGATAAAAACAACGGACGACTGGACGCACACAATGACCAGTGAAGCGGGAAACTGGACGGTACACACAATGACCATTGAAGCGGGAAATTGACAGAAGGATGTAAAAGAAATGTTCCCCCCTTCCCAAACCTTCAAAATGATCGAAAAAAACCTCTCCGACCCCACCCGACCCTTCATCCTAATGTAAAAAGAAACGACCTCTCCCTCTCCCCTCCCCACACCCCGCATCTTCACTCCCAGTAGACGTTTTCCATTCACAGTTCCAATATTGTGGTCTTTGAATGGATAAGTGTGTGATTGTGTGTGTTTGTGTGTGTGTGAGGGCGGGAAGGGGGATGGATCTGGAGAAAGTCCAAACAATTCCAAAAAACTTGTTGAGACTTCCTACCGTACTCTCAACCCCCCCGCCCTGACCCAGACCCTGCAAAACCCCCTCCTCCACCACCCGACACCCCCCCCCCCCCCTTATTTGGAACAGATTAATTATTTTTAGTGGCTGGCGGTGTATACAAGGATACTTCAAAGGCCTAAGCCACGCCCCTTTGTGAACACAGCGTCTCATGCGGGGTCAATCAGAGGGCACGCACAAGAAAATATGATGTAAACAAGCTCTCTGTAACAGTTGGCAACCTTGCTCTTGGTACATTGCAGTGATAGTTGGCAACCCTGCTCGTGGTACATAGCAGTGATAGTTGGCAATCCTGCTCGTGGTACATTGTAGTGATAGTTGGCAACCCTGCTCGTGGTACATTGCAGTGATAGTTGGCAAACCTGCTCGTGGTACATTGCAGTGATATTTGGCAATCCTGCTCGTGGTACATTGTAGTGATAGTTGGCAATCCTGCTCGTGGTACATTGCAGTGATAGTTGGCAACCCTGCTCTTGGTACATTGCAGTGATAGTTGGCAACCCTGCTCTTGGTACATTGTAGTGATAGTTGGCAACCCAGCTCTTGGTACATTGCAGTGATGGTTGGCAACCCTGCTCATGGTACATTGCAGTGATAGTTGGCAATCTTGCTCTTGGTACATTGCAGTGATAGTTGGCAACCCTGCTCTTGGTACATTGCAGTGATAGTTGGCAACCCTGCTCATGGTACATTCTAGTGATAGTTGGCAACCCTGCTCGTGGTACATTGCAGTGATAGTTGGCAACCTGCTCGTGGTACATTGCAGTGATACTTGGCAACCCTGCTCTTGGTACATTGCAGTGATAGTTGGCAACCCTGCTCTTGGTACATTGTAGTGATAGTTGGCAACCCTGCTCTTGGTACATTGCAGTGATGGTTGGCAACCCTGCTCATGGTACATTGCAGTGATAGTTGGCAACCTTGCTCTTGGTACATTGCAGTGATAGTTGGCAACCCTGCTC
>CAXITT010000004.1:1691003-1706437 GCA_964033795.1 Lymnaea stagnalis | reverse complement strand
CCCCGTAAAACCCCCCCCCCCCCCACCCCCCCCCCCCCCCCCCCCCCGTGACTAGACTAGACTGTCCCGAAAAAAAAACTCGTTATATTTCGTGATTTCCAAAAGATGTCCGGAGGAAAAATGAGAGGTAACTCTCGATTTTTCTTCTTTTACCAGAGAAGAGTTATCTTTTTTTTTTTTAATGTTAGGAAACTTCCTTCTGGTCCTTTCTCCTAATATAATCTTTATATCCTGGATATGAAAAACACCATTCAAAATGGGATTGCGTGTGAGACAGAAAGTGCTCAAGTTTTCAAGCGTTGGTCATTTTGAACTATCTACAAATGTTGAAACGGAAATTGTGTGTGTATTTTATTAATAAGACGATCGGTGTTATTCCGTAAAGGTGTTTAAAAGGGAATGACGACGCCCCTGAGTATCCCTTTTACAGCCGCGGCTAATGGGCCAGGGCAAAAATCTCATTTTCTGTGACAGGCATTTTCAGGAGTAGTCGACATTAAGTAGTTGTCCTGGTTACCTTGGAGTATTGAAGCTCAATCTTCATGTGAGTACTCTCTGGTTTTCTTTATTTGAAAAGGGAAATATTTTGAAGGAAAATACTTCCGTCATTTTTTTAAACACACAATGTTTTGGACGGTTAGATTTAGACACCACGATTACCAGGGATTTGGCCACAACACGATAGCTAGGCATTGGGCCAAAACACAATAATTAGCCATTGGACCACAACACGATAGCTAGTCATTGGACCACAACACAAAAACTAGTCATTGGACCACAACACGATAGCTAGTCATTGGACCACAACAAAAAAACTAGCCATTGGACCACAACACGATAGCTAGGCATTTGGCCATAACACAATAATTAGCCATTGGACCACAACACGATAGCTAGTCATTGGACCACAACACAAAAACTAGTAATTGGACAACAACACGATAGCTAGTCATTGGACCACAACACAAAAACTAGCCATTGGACCACAACACGATAGCTAGTCATTGGACCACAACACACAAACTAGTCATTGGACCACAACACGATAGCTAGTCATTGGACCACAACACGATAGCTAGTCATTGGACCACAACACAAAAAGTAGTCATTGGACCACAACACGATAGCTAGCCATTGGACCACAACACAATGACTAGTCATTGGACCACAACACGATAACTAGTCATTGGACCACAACACGATAGCTAGTCATTGGACCACAACACAATAACTAGGAATTGGGCCACAACACGATAGCTGGGTGGGAAAAGTTGCAATTAATTCTCGGCGGGTTGTGTGTTGTTAAAGGCTGTATGGTTTTTTTTTAACCATGGTAAAAAAAAAGGAGCATTTTGGATATCTGTGATTTGAACTGAGCAGATTGCCACAACCTCGCCTCGGATGCCATGTTGTTATGTGAGTGATGATGCCCCTACAGTCATAGCGCTTGCAAGTGTAATGAGTATACTCTCAGCTTTGTCGGTCTGTTTTGTGGAGTAAAGTTTCTTGTAGTGGTGCTAAATGTTTCAAGGGCTGCATATGGGATACCTCTACTTTTTTGTTTGTTTGATATACCATGGGCGTTGCTTTGCAGGATATTTAAATGAGTTTGTGTTTGTTCCAGTAGCGAACTTTTCGTAACCGACCCTTGGTGCTGCCAAGCGACGCGGGCCTTGATGGACGAGGTGCATTTTTATTCGTCTTCACCCCCACTGGTTTTATTGGTTATGTCTGGGGTTTTCTTTCCATCCCAGATCCAGAAGCTGCATACCCGCGTGTCTCCACACGGGGACCAGGCGCTGAGAGTTTGCATTTGCCAGGCGGCAGTCTTCAAGGTTGGGTCAACCCTCAGTCCTGTCTTCCAGGCAGGATTCACAATTTTCACACTCCGTGCCACCTACTGTCTCGTGGCACTCAATTTTTCATTGTTGTTTTATAGGCAATGTTAGTTCTAGACG
This sequence comes from Lymnaea stagnalis, assembly GCA_964033795.1. Classification (NCBI taxonomy): domain Eukaryota; kingdom Metazoa; phylum Mollusca; class Gastropoda; family Lymnaeidae; genus Lymnaea; species Lymnaea stagnalis. The sequence continues at coordinate 1,704,479 of CAXITT010000004.1, read as the reverse complement.
AAGGCTTGTCACGACCTGAGTCAGCTGTGTCTGTGTGCGGACTTTATGATCCCGTTGGCAAAGTCCACCAGACTTTGCCACCATTTATGTTTTGTATTACGAATGGTCAGTCTTAGACATCTACGCGCATCCAACTTCTGGGTCAACAACGGGGGGAGCATTGAAAGAAGTCGAAAAAGGATTGTGGAAGATATCTACTCAAGAAAGAGTAGAGGATGTTTTAGTGTAACATGGCATGTTGTATACTTTGTTCTTAAATGTGGGCTACCCAAGAGCCCAGTTATACCGCTGTACTTGGTTCGCACCTCTTGGGTCTCTGAGAACTAAAGCAGAAGTACTTTGATGACGCCGCCCATCAGATACACTTAGGTTGGAGAGGCTATAATTCAGAGGTATTCCTAAATGCTTTAGACGAGGAAGCATCTTGTACATATGGACAGTAATTACCTCTTAACAGGTGAGGCGTGGTCATGCGAGACACTCTATTTTTTCCTCCGCAAATAAGCTGATGTGACACAGTACATTAATAATTGGATCGATGGAAGATCCGCTATAATTTAAACACATGATCAACATTATTATGTTATGTAGGTCTTTCCCCGTTCCGTGAACTCTGACTAACCCCGGATTGGACTGCCTTCATGTTGGGCATGGCCAAAATTTTCTTTTCATCTGTCGTGTTAATGAATGATCAATACACTGTATACATATACATGACTTTAATTAATACACTGTTTATATTTGACTAGAATTACTTTAACAGAACATGTCAAAAGAAAAACAAGTTTTCGGGTTTTCAAAAGATCGTCCAAAGTTGATCACAATAGCCCAGTCAATAGATGCAATATTTGATGACGACTTATTTACCCAGACTTCTGGCGTCGTTCAGTTACCTGCCTTAATACACAGTGACCGATGCAATGGCATGTCCAACAAAATGTCTGTAGATAGGTAGGTCTTGCAGGTCATTGCGTGTGTCTGTGCTGGTGAGTTGGTGTTCATACAGCAGTTGTTGTCCTTGTTGGGGGTTAGTTGAATTGGCCACTTTCAGTCGCTCGGGACTATTTGATGGTGACAATGCGACACAAAGTTGTCCATGCAATTCTGACATGATCGAATGTCCGCCCCTGAGATCTGTTGATTTTTATTGCATCAGCCAGAATGATGGGGAATTGTTTACGTCGCAGAATGAAGGGTGTCATTTCTTGGGATGAAAACAGTGTCAACACGCATGCATTCTGAGATGATTTCTACAGTGATGTAGTTGCGCTGAAGGTCCCTTACAATCACTTGGGTACCATTGCAAAGTCCTTTATTTAGACTGAGATTTCTCAGCCAGCATAATGACTATACCGCTCTTCAGCATCATAACATGAGGAGGCATTCCCGAAGTAGTCTCATCGTTGAGGAACTCGTCTTGATGTATAGCTACATTATTTGGATATTTATTTTAGCATGAATTTCTTTGCCTGGAGTTCGCCAGTTCATTTCAAGATAATACTCACATTTCTTAAACGTTTTCTAAATTTTCTATGTCTTTCCCTCTCTGTTATGACCCTTCACTCTGCCCTCTCTGTTATGCCCATTCACGCTTCCCTCTCTATTATGCCACTTCACTCTCCCCTCTCTGTTATGCCCCTTCACTCTTCCCTATCTGTCATGCCCCTTCATTCTCCCCTCTGTCATGCCCCTTCACTCTCCCCTCTCTTTCATGCCCCTTCACTCTCCCCTCTCTGTCATGCCCCTTCACCCTCTCCTCTCTTTCATGCCCCTTCACTCTCCCCTCGCTGTTATGCCCCTTCACTGTCCCCTCTCTGTTATGCCCCTTCACTCTCCCCTATCTGTCATGCCCCTTCACTCTCCCCTATCTGTCATGCCCCTTCACTCTCCCCTCTCTGTCATGCCCNGACTCTCCCCTCTCTTTTATGCCCCTTCACTCTCCCCTCTCTGTCATGCCCCTTTTTTCTCCCCTCTCTGCTATGCCCCTTCACTCTCCCCTCTCTGTCATGCCCCTTTTTTCTCACCCTCTCTGCTATGCCCCTTCACTCTCCCCTCTCTGTCATGCCCTTCACTCTCCCCTCTCTGTTATGCCCCTTCACTCTCCCCTCTATGTCATGCCCCTTCACTCTCCCCTCTCTGTCATGACTCTTCACTCTCCGCTCTTTTGCCATTCTGTCTCCGCTAAATTTTCTTTTCACTTTGGTTCTGTGACTAAACATGCGCACTCATCAAAGATTATTGTTCGCTGCGATTGAATATTATTTTTCAGCAAAGTTCAAAATTGAAAACCTAAACAAGCGTAAATTGAATCCTCCTTCGAATTCTATAATGCTACGTCCAGGGTTCAATGTGAAAGAACAACAGCAACAACATGGAACTTATGTGCACGCTGTTTGGTTGTTAGGGCGCTGTGTTAGGGCGCTGTGTTAGGGCGCTGTGTTAGGGCGCTGTGTTAGGGCACTGTGTTAGGGCGCTGTGTTAGGGCGCTGTGTTAGGGCGCTGTGTTAGGGCGCTGTGGTAAGTTCACCTTCGGCGGATGTAGAGCTATATGTTAAATTATTGCCTGGCGTTTGCCCACAGCTATCAAACCAAAGCCCAGGGTGCGTGTCACCCTATTACTATCAAGTGGCACCTTGACACACTGCTTTAAATGTTAATAAATAGAACCTGGCCAAAGCAGCTTTCTGCTTTTAATTAAAACAAGTTATTGTAACTATTATTATAGTTGGGTTTCTGTATCAATGAAGGGAGCTTGGTGTCGTGGCGATGGTGGGCCGGCGGTATTGTTCAGCCCAGTAACACGTCACATACACATACTGATGCCTCATCAATTTTACTTAACCACAAGACAATGGTCCCACGAGAGGGTTGTATCCAGTATAAACCAGAATTATGCTAATGGGGCATGGTCCCCGGTGGGACTCCCCACATTGTTCATCGGCGATGTTTTATGGCGTCATCTTGCAGTTAAACGAATTAGACTTCAGCTCGGCACTTTCTGATTATGTCGTGCTTCTTTATAACAGATGACATTGAGCTTCTTTATAACAGATGACATTGTGCTTCTTTATAACAGAAGACATTGTGCTTCTTTATAACAGATGACTCTGTGCTTCTTTATAACAGATGGCATTGTGCTTCTATATAACAGATGACATTGTGATTCTATAACATATGACATTGTGCTTCTATATAACAGATGGCATTGTGCTTCTTTATAACAGATGACATTGTGCTTCTATATAACAGATGACATTGTGATTCTTTATAACAGATGACATTGTGCTTCTATATAACAGATGAAATTGTGCTTCTATATAACGATGCCATTGTGATTCCTTATAATAGATGACATTGTGATTCTTTTTAACAGATGACATTGTGCTTCTATATAACAGATGACATTGTGCTTCTTTATAACAGACGACATTGTGCTTCTGTATAACATATGACATTGTGATTCCTTATAACAGATAACATTGTGCTTCTATATAACAGATGACATTGTGCTTCTATATATCATTTGACATTGTGCTTCTATATAACAGATGACATTGTGATTCTTTATAAAAGATGACATTGTGCTTCTATATAACAGAAGACATTGTGCTTCTTTATAACAGATAACATTGTGCTCCTATATAACAGATGACATTGTGCCTCTATATAACAGATAACATTGTGCTTCTTTATAACAGATGGCATTGTGCTTCTTTATAACATATGACATTGTGCTTCTTTATAACAGATAACATTGTGCTTCTTTGTAACAGATGACATTGTGCTTCTTTATAACAGATGACATTGTGCTTCTATATAACAGATGACAGTGTGATTCTTTATAACAGATGACATTGTGCTTCTATATAACAGATGACATTGTTCTTCTTTATAACAGATAACATTGTGCTTCTATATGACAGATACCATTTTACTGCTATATAACAAATAACATTATGCTTCTATACAACAGATAACATTGTCCTTCTTATGTTATCATATCGTGCGTCCTTATGTGGTAGTGTGCCACCATTTAAATACCGAGTTTTCTCTCATGACTTGATCACAGTATGCCATCAGTTAATACCTGGAAATAAAAGAAAAGGGACTGAGTTCAAGCTGTGTGAAGGAAATAGTAGAAGAAAAAGGCATGTGGACGTTTGAATCAAAAGACATGACAATGAGAAAAGAACTATTCGGCTAAGAGCCATCCTTAGAAGGCAGGACTTCTGCCGAAGAAGACTCGTAGCCGAAACCTTATTCTCTTATTGTCCTTGTTCTACTATTTCCGTAATATCTGGCATCTCTAAAAATTAAATAACGCTCTTCCTTGGTGGAACTAGAGCAGAGTCTTAAACTAGCCACCGCGGAATATGGGTCAAGCAACTGTTTAGCTCCCCTAATTGGTCAAACAACTGTTTCGCCATTAAGAGTGTTATCAAATTCCTCCATGGCTGTGCAAACCACTTCTACTCTTTTTATATCAAAGTCGATATCAAAAAGGAACCCTGACATAACACCGACAATGGAGGAGCTTGTGCCGTCTACCACTACTGCGTGGCATCGGTCGCTGAGGAAGCTAGAGATCCATTTATTGGTAGTGCCTTGGATCCCATGTCTCTGAAGTTTATGTGAAAGCAAACTATGATTGACACGGTCAAATGCCTCTGAGAAATCCATCACCAGTACGTCAGTTTGCTTGCTGTTCTCCATGTTTGTCGGCAAGTATAAAGTCAAGGAGCTGGGTCTCACATGACCTATTGACTCGGAGGCCATGCTGACAGTCATTGAGTAAATTTTGGCTTTGAAGATGCTTCATGACTGCGCTTACTAGTATGTGCTCCAACAGGTTGCATACCACGCTGGTGAGGCATACCGGACGGTAGTTGGCAGGGTCAGAATGCTCCGCTTTCTTGTAGATTACAGTGACATGCGCTGCTCTCCAGTATGTTGGAACATTGCCCGTAGACAGTGACGATTGGAAGAGAATTGTCAGCGCAGGAGCAATTTCATTGGCCAATTCTTTGAGCACTGGTGGTTTGATGTTGTCAGGGTCTACTCTTATAAATAATCATTTTTGCTGTGGACTTTATTATTCAAATTAAATATTGCGCGTTATGAAAATATATGTATAGCTAGTTAGGTATGGTGCTTAGGTCATAAAGCTAGGTAGGTATGGTGCTTAGGTCATAAAGCTAGTTAGGTATGGTGGTTAGGTCATATAGCTAGTTAGGTATGGTGGTTAGGTCATATAGCTAGTTAGGTATGGTGGTTAGGTCATAAAGCTAGTTAGGTATGGTGCTTAGGTCATAAAGCTAGTTAGGTATGGTGCTTAGGTCATAAAGCTAGTTAGGTATGGTGGTTAGGTCATAAAGCTAGCTAGGTATGGTGGTTAGGTCATAAAGCTAATTAGGTATGGTGGTTAGGTCATAATTTGAATAACACCTGCTGTTTATATATTTTCAGATAATTTCTATTTTCTTTTTTCTTCCGTTTTTTCTTGGTTGATATTTTGAAACAAAAGATGCAGTCTCTCAAGACCCGACTACCTTTAGTTGATTTCAATGGAAAACTGTAACTTGGCCTACCACTTGGCTACATATACTTCTAAATCATTGATTACATTGTGATTATATATTATTGATAACATTGTATGAATATATTACTTATTTTATGTACTTATTTATTACTAATTACATTGTACTTCTATATTACTGATTACATTGTACTTCTATATTACAGATTATATTGTATTACTATATTACAGATTGCATTTCACTTTTATACTTCTGGCTACATGGTATTTCTATAATAATGATAACATTGTGTTTCTATTTCACATCATAATTCAGTCGAGACTGCGTTGTACTTCTTTGCCTATTTCAGTAATAGTAATATTCAAATGTTCTTCTTCTCCAAGTTTATCTGTTAAGCTGAGACACATACACTTACACGTGATGTCATGGTGGTGCGCATAAGTTGTCTGAATCAACATAGCGCACGTTGTTCATGATAAAAATTGATTGTGTTTTCATATGTGATGATATATGAAAATATGTGTATGTATGTGTACATGTATGTATATATTGTATGTGTATATTGTATAAAGTGTTATCAATTTGGTTTGGAGATTCAAAGGACAACTATTTCAATTATTTTTTTCTAAATATTTTTTTTCGCTGTTAATTATTATAATTTATTTCCCGAAGGAATCTTTTCATTAAAGAAGAAACAGGAAGGAAAATTAACCTTAAAAGCTATTAATAACATAATCAAAGTGAATGTATTCATCTTCTCATTGGCTTTCTCATGGATATCTCATTCGTCTTCCCAATGGCTTTCTCATGGATATCTCATTCGTCTTCCCATTGGCTTTCTCATGGATGTCTCATTCGTCTTCCCATTGGCTTTCTCATGGATGTCTCATTCGTCTTCCCATTGGCTTTCTCATGAATGTCTCATTCGTCTTCCCAATGGCTTTCTCATGGATATCTCATTCGTCTTCCCATTGGCTTTCTCATGGATGTCTCATTCGTCTTCCCATTGGCTTTCTCATGGATGTCTCATTCGTCTTCCCATTGGCTTTCTCGTGGATGTCTCATTCGTCTTCCCATTGGCTTTCTCATGGATGTCTCATTCGTCTTCCCATTGGCTTTCTCATGGATGTCTCATTCGTCTTCCCATTGGCTTTCTCATGGATGTATGGCTGCTCATTCCCAATTTAGTAATCCATAAATTTGCCAAATGTGTTTAGCAAGCTCAATTATTAGACAGGCATGGCGCAAAGGGGACGTGATAATTGAATTTGTGCCGCACTTTAGCTGAATCAGGAGCCCAGTTGATGTGCCGCTAAGACCCTATTTGGCATTAGCCAGCAATCCATGTTAAAATATGGAGTTGAGAAGTTAAGAAAAGTTGGGTGGGGGATGCGCATGGTGTCACCTTGGTTACCTGCTGTAATCAGTGTTTCAAACGGGAAGCCAGATCACTTCTTGAAATAATCCACGTATTACTCTTTCTGAGAATAAGAATTCAGTGAAATCTGAGTAAATTCAGACTGTCTAATGATAATAAATTTAAACTGTGATATGAATTAAATAACAAATCTAAAATGTTTCAATTAACAGGTTTGAAATCAAATAAAAATGAAAACATTGAAAATGTGCTTTTTTGAAATCTTTGAAAATCTATTTCATTAACATTTGATAATCTGGAGTCTCCTTACACTGAAGTATGGTGTAATGCACGGTTGCCCAAGCTTTTATATACTTTGACCCCCTACAATATATTTGACTATTCTGGATAATCGATACCCGAACTCTTCCAAAGATAATCGATGCCCGAACTCTTCTAAAGATAATCGATGCCCGAACCCTTCCTTAGATAATCAATATCTGAACTCCTCTAGAGATAATCGATACCCGAACTCTTCGACAGATAAGCGATATACGAACTATTCTAGAGATAATCGATACACAAACTCTTTGAGAGATAATCGTTTACACGAACTCTTTGAGAGATAATCGATACTCTAACTCTTCGACAGATAAGCGATACCCGAACTCTTCCAGAGATAATTGATATCCGAACTCTTCCAAAGATAATAGATTCTCGAACTCTTCTTTAGATAATCGATACCCGATTTCTTCAAGAGCGAAGCGATACCCGAACTCTTCGAGAATAAACCGATACCCGAAATCATCCAGAGATAATCGATACCCGAACTCTTCCAGAGCGATCAGAGTAATTTCCGCAATGACCATCACCGTCCCACCCCCTCGTCTCCTGTTTCGTGACAAGGGGCCAAAAGTTAAAAATAACGTCATTGAGGATTCCAGTATCTAGCCGAGTAATCTGCCAACATGGGTTGGTCATTATTCCTCTTATTTTTACAGTTGTCTTAAATGGCGCGGCGACACAGCACAGGGCTGGGCTCATCGCACTTTACATAAAAATATTAGCAATAATAAACATTACATTAAAAAATATTAGCAATAATAAACATTACATTAAAACAGTTATATGCACTCATTTAATTTAAAGTAAACAGCTTTATAAAAAAAAAAAATATTCAAACATCCCAGATCTATTAGCATGATGTCAAGCCATGGAAGGCAGCATCGTTTATCGATGGCCTGGATGTGGAAAAATGATGTGAGAGCTGTTTTATCATGATGTCTCATGTGTTGCATTGTGATGTCTCGTGTGTTTTATCATGATGTCTCAGCAGTTTTATCATGGTGTGCGTCAGGAGTACACTTTGTGAAGTGTGTCGATGGTAAATTTTGGATGAAGTTTTTCAGGAGTAAACTTGGTGAAGTGTGTCAAGGGTAAATTTGGTGAAGTGTGTCCCGGGTAAACTTGGTGAAGGCGGGTGATAATACTCATAAACAGTTCCAAAGTAAAGCTTCAAAGTAATATTAGGACCAGAAACCTGATAAATTGACCCCTGTCCTTATATGGAACGCATAGTTAAATTTCAGCTGCCCTGAGACTTTGTCTGAAGGATTAACGACTTCTTAATGAAGATGTCTAACCCTGATTAGGACTTCATTTGGACTTGAGTTGTAGGGAAATATCATTGGCACGAATTTATATTTTCAGTGAGTAAAAAATTGTTTGGACAATTGATTTTTAAATTATTATTTTTTATATGAAATTAATTTACTTCACACTATTGTTAAAAGACGAGTATAGCTTTAAATACAACATTTTATCCCCCCCCCCCGTGTTACATGGTGTAATTTAAAAATAATACATACACTTCTATATCAAGGAATAAACCGATTGATGAGACATTTATAGGCATTCTGAGATGTCTACCGAATATTACTTGTTCATGCATCATCCTCTAATTCAGTGGTTCTCAACCGTCCTAATCCCGAGACTCTTTAATACAGTTCCTCATGTTGTGGTAACCCCCAATCATAAAATTATTTTCGTTTCTACTCCAATAATATGTGTTTTTTCCGATGGTCTCAGGCGACCCCTGTGTAAGGGTCGTTCGTCCCCCAAAAGGGTCGCGACCCACAAGCTGAGATCCGCTGGTCTAATTTGATGGTAGAAAAGTATAACATTGATATACGCTGGCGGACTGACATCGCACAATACATAGGCGGAGTGACAGAACGTCCACGCCACCAGGGGCGCTACTAATAACAATACATACTCACCAAGCGTGGATCCAAAACTTAAAATAGAAAGAGGGTGGGAAATTGAGGTGGAGGTGGGAGAGCATGAGTGACCCAAGGAAAAGATTGGACCTTCTCACCAAAGGCCGCCCGGTCGATGAAGAAAGTGGGTAATGGTTACAGAACAGACTCGTCTTCTGATTGGTACTGACAGGTCGGGGGAAGAACATATCGGAGAGTGTGGAGACCTGGTGGTAAAGAACGTTTTTATGTTAACCCAGATAGATGTTTTTTATTGACGGAGGTGTCGACTTGTTAAATGTTAACTTGGTAAGATGTTGTTAACGGGTGGGTCAAACATGTTAAATATTAACTTGGTAAGGTGCTCTTAACGGATGGGTCAAAATGTTAAATGTTAACTTGGAAAGAGTTGTTATATCAGCTGAGGTGTCAACATGTTAAACTAATCCAATGCTAGAACGTAAAAACACATATACATATCAACACAAAAGAAATGGCGTAGACCAGTGTTTCTCAAACTTTTCGTAATGATGTACCCTTTCTGCGAGGAACATGTTCTGTGTGTTAGCTATCGTTGATTTCGACATTTAAACATTTTTCCCGGGCTATCGCCTTGAAAACAAATTAGGAAAATGACATTTTGGACACAATCTCGATTACTTTGAAGATACTATAAACGAGAGTGTGAGTGTTGTAGACAAATAGAACGTGGACACCACACAAGGGAAAGTTCGGTTTAACGACGTCAGCGTGGCTGTATTTATAGTACACATCTGACCTACTTTGTATCGCGCCTATAAATGTAATGAAACAGGTTCAACGATTGTTGGTGATTGTATTAGTATTAAAATTATAGTTTGAACCCTCCTTGACGCTCGACTGCACTATTCTAATTTAAACCCATGGTATACATATTTAATGATCATTCATTATGTAACAATTTCAATGTTCCACGGACTGAAGGAGAAAATGGAAACAAAACAAATAATAATCACTTTGTGAATGCAGCTTCATAAAAGATAGGATAATAAATGAAGGACTGCGTACAAGCCGTGTGAAGGGAATAGTAGAACAAGGTCTGCGGAATCTTGATACAGGAAGAAAGGACAATAAAATGATAACCTTTCGGATAAGAGCCTTATCAGCAGACAGGAAAAATAAAGAGAAAAAAAAACAGCGTTAGGGATAAAAATAAACATTACATTTGAAAGTTGCTGCTGGACAACATGTGTAGTACCATGACTTTTCCTCGATGGGTAACTCCAGCCCTAGAGACGCCCCTGATCGGGACCCATATCAGGAACAGTTATTATGATTTTTTCCCTAATTACCGGGTAACAAAAATCAACATTTAGATTAAAAAAAAAAAAAAGAGATGAGCCGTTCTTTGTCGGAACTGGTTTTTATTCATTGGACAACATGTGTAGTACCATGACTTTTCCTCGATGGGTAACCCCAGCCCTAGAGACGCCCCTGATCGGGACCCATATCAGGAACAGTTATTATGATTTTTTCCCTAATTACCGGGTAACAAAAATCAACATTTAGATTAAAAAAAAAAAAAAGAGTTGAGTCGTTCTTTGTCGGAACTGGTTTTTATTCAACCCAGGATATTGGTGTAGATCCTATCACAGGATCCACATAATGGGTTCACATATAAACAAGGAAACATTACTCTGCGTAGCACCCAACTATCTGCTTACTCTCCCTTGGCGATTAGAATCTACTCAACGTCTTGTTTACGGCCTGCAAGGCTCACATAAAACTCGAGTTGTCTTCTCCAACAGACTGCGCTATCTTGTGCCGGGAGGTGACGAGGGCAATAGGCCTGTGAACTCACAATCGTAAAACTTAACAACATAATGTGAGCAGGAGATGGAAGGAATTAGAAATGTTGTAAAACGTGGAGTTTATAAGCAAGTTATGAGGGTATGAATTGCTGAATCTTGGAGGAAGAAAATAGAAATCAAATAAGCTATATTTATGTTAATTCCGAGAAATCAAGTTTTCCATTGATACCAAATACGATGTGGTCGGGCGATTCTAAGTACATGAATCGAATAGGTAAAAATTAAAAACATTAAAACATGATTTTTTTTTTACCCATTTTAACCCAGGGTTAACAAAATAATAATTTACGGAAATGTCTAATGTCTTTTCATTATTTATTTCAAATTAAAAAAAAAAAAAAGTGTTTTGAAACCAAATCTATCGAAACCCATTAATAATAAATACTAAAAAATCAATATTTTCGCCCTTTAACACTTAAGCACGATTGTCCTACAGCAGGATGTCCTCTACAGGCTGTCTGTCATTTCACATTTATCTGCTATTCCTTCACCTTTGGTCTGATCTACTTGAGGAAGTTAACCTTACTCAGCAGTATCTGCAGATTAAAGGCTTTGATCTTGACAAAATGTCGACCCACCTAGAGGCATTAAGATGTCGACCCACCTAGAGGCATTAAGATTTCGACCCACCTAGAGGCATTAAGATGTCAACCCACCTAGAGGCATTAAGATGTTGACCCACCTAGAGGCATTAAGATGTTGACCCACCTAGAGGCATTAAGATGTCGACCCACCTAGAGGCATTAAGATGTTGACCCACCTAGAGGCATTAAGATGTTGAACAACCTAGAGGCATTAAGATGTTGACCCACCTAGAGGCATTAAGATGTTGACCCAACTAGAGGCATTAAGATGTTGACCCACCTAGAGGCATTAAGATGTTGACCCACCTAGAGGCATTAAGATGTTGACCCACCTAGAGGCATTAAGATGTTGACCCACCTAGAGACATTAAGATGTCGACCCACCTAGAGGCATTAAGATGTCGACCCACCTAGAGGCATTAAGATTTCGACCCACCTAGAGGCATTAAGATTTCGACCCACCTAGAGGCATTAAGATTTCGACCCACCTAGAGGCATTAAGATTTCGACCCACCTAGAGGCATTAAGATTGTTTCTGCAGAGAGGCGCTGTCACTTGGGCAACATTCACTTTTTAAATCAGACCAATAGCGAATTTCGGTCGAGAGAAGATGGTTTAAGAAGAGAGTGGCTGGGGAACTATTTACGATCCCACCAGGGACAGTCAGGGCTTTCTGGTCGGGCTGTACTATCAATTGAAAGTGATAAAGTGAACGCTATCGATTTCGATCAAGCGATTGACAGGTTTGAAGAAGAAATTCATTGTAGGAGTCGTTTGGAAAAAATGGGGAGGGTTGACACCATGAGTTTACCGCACCGGGTGACACCAACCTTAGCTACGCCGCTGTCTAGACTCCAGACAGATAAATTCCGCTTATCCTGGGTGCGAACGACTGCATCAAAATTGGCTATAATTTAAAATGGGAGGAAACATAATTCAAACAAAATTAAAATGTATAATAATATATAAAAAAATATATTTTTTTGAAAAGCGAATTTCTCCATCGTGTCTTCTTACAGATACGCTGTTAGCCACCAAGTACTTTTATATTCGGGCAAGTAAGAAATATCCGGACAGACGATAGAGTTCATGAAATAATTACATCCGGTAAATTTAATGCATGTTTAAACGTGTTCATGTCTAAATTTAGTGGGCCATGAAAGTGTTCAAAATGAACAAATAGAAATGAACAAACGGGAGCAAATGATTTAACTTGTGGACACTAAGCAATACGTCAAGTCTGCCATTGAATGTATCAGCTATCATTAAAACTTATCAACTATCATTGAACGAACAAAACTATCATTGAACGAGTCAACTATCATTGAACGTGCCAACTATCATTGAAAGAGTCAACTATTATTGAACGTGATAATAATTTAAGGAAAGAATCAAGTTTGTTGAAATATATGACCATAATGAAGATCTCGTCTTGTGGCAGAGAATCTAACCAAGGCCACAAGACAAAGGATGTCAAATTATGAAGTTTGAGAACCTTTGATGGAGGTACAGACACATAAGCTATCAAATGATTACTTCATGTAGCAATTAGCTGCTCCACCACGGGAAACGAGCTCGCTGCTGGCATTTTTTAGCTTGTAAACATGACGTGGGAGAGATAAACAGGGAAGGGGAAGTAACTACTTTGTTGTTATAACATTACCTGTTGTTTACTTGAACAAAAAACATAAATGGTTGGGGGGGGGGGGACAAAATATTTTAATAAACTTTCAAGTTAATTGGCCCTCTCCCACCTCCCCCCCCCCCCCACCTGACCACCCCACCCCCCCCCCCCCCCCCCCCCCCCCCCACCCACCCCCCCCCCCCCCCCCCCCCCCCCCCCCCCACACAACCCCCCCCTCCCACACAACCCACCCCTCCCACACAACC
>CAXITT010000004.1:1635924-1690801 GCA_964033795.1 Lymnaea stagnalis | reverse complement strand
CATAGCTCGGATAACTTGGAATCTAAACACCCATAGCTCGGATAACTTGGAATCTAAACACCCATAGCTCGGATAACTTGGAATCTAAACACCCATAGCTCGGATAACTTGGAATCTAAACACCCATAGCTTGGATAACTTGGAATCTAAACACCCATAGCTCAGATAACTTGGAATCTAAACACCCATAGCTCGGATAACTTGGAATCTAAACACCCATAGCTCGGATAACTTGGAATCTAAACACCCATAGCGCGGATAACTTGAAATCTAAACACCAATAGCTCGGATAACTTGGAATCTAAACACACATAGCTCGGATAACTTTGAATCTAAACACCCATAGCTCGGATAACTTGGAATCTAAACACACATAGCTTGGATAACTTGGAATCTAAACACCCATAGCTCGGATAACTTGGAATCTAAACACCCATAGCTCGGATAACTTGGAATCTAAACACCCATAGCTCGGATAACTTGGAATCTAAACACACATAGCTCGGATAACTTGGAATCTAAGCACCCATAGCTCGGATAACTTGGAATCTAAACACCCACAGCTCGGTCAACTTGGAATCTAAACACACATAACTAGAACGACTTGGAATGTGATTTTCGCTGCGAATTTTTTTTTTTTTTTTGGGGGGGGGGTGGGGTTGGGGGGGCGGGAGTTTGTGTGTTTTTTTTTTATATATATATTTTTTTTTAAATTTTTCGCAATGGTCCTCAAATAAGCGTGGACAATAAGAGTAAGAGGAAAGCCGTCAAGAATACATTTAAAGTTAATATAGATGAGCTGTGCATGAGAGTGGTACAAAAGAAGCTGTCAAGGCAGCTGATGGGGTGAAAGTGGTTACGCAACTGACCTGGGCATACGACAATGGCCTGAGGTTACGACAACTGACCTTGTGTAACGACAAATGACCTGTGTTATGAAAACTGACCTGGTGTTACGACAACTGACCTGGTGTCACAAAACAGACCTGAGATTACAACACTGACCTCTATGAGATCGAATAGTATTAAAGAGAGAAAAAAAAGGGGGGGGGGGATATTTCCTTTTATTTTGGTTCAATGAAAAATATTTGGCTGGTGATGCGATTATTTTGCTATAATTTGTGAGAAAGCCAAAGTCCTCCAAGTCGACTTAGTAAAATAACAGGCTTATAACAAAGCTCAAATGGAGGAATTTAAAGTGAGGAAAAGGGGGTGGGGGAGAGTTTGGTTCCAGATCCGTATGAAAAGAACTGGGATACTTAAAGTATCTGGGACCCGGAGGCGGGTCAATCCAGTTTTCTATTATTTTAAAGGTGTCAAAATGTCTTGACACTCGAACAATTTGGAAATAGGATGTGTGTTTGTGTGGCGAGGTGCAAGGGTGGTGTGTGTTTGTGTGGCGAGGTGCTAGGGTGATGTGCGTTTGTGTGGCGAGGTGCTAGGGTGGTGTGTGTTTGTGTGGCGAGGTGCTAGGGTGATGTGTGTTTGTGTGGCGAGGTGCTAGGGTATGTGTGTTTGTGTAGCGAGGTTCTAGGGTGATATGTATTGGTGTAGCAACTATCTAGGTTGATATGTCTTAGTGTAGCCCTTGTCTAGATTGATGGTGTAGCGAAGTGCTTGGGTGTTATGTCTCGGTGTAGCAACTGTCTAGGATGATGTGTCTTGGTGTAGCAACTGTCTAGGGTCATTTGACTTGGTGTAGCAACTGTCTAGGTTGATTTGTCTTATTGTAGCAGCAGTCTAGGCTTTGTGTCTACTATTCTCGGCTGTATTGCATGTTGAAAAAATGTGTACCGGTACGTCATATTATTTTGAGTGTGCACCATTTGTAAGGCATAAGCATGACGTGGTAATGACGTGATAATGACATGGTAATGACGTTGTAAGAGTTTCTTCTAGCTGTCATTTGTCATCATTGTAATTTGAACGTGTTGCCATTTCAATCATTGTGACACGTTAGGTTAAATTTGTGTTTACATCAATGGCAATAAAAAAAGCCTTGCTTTGAATATTATCTCCTTCACGTGGAAATACTTGGTTGGCATTTTTATCGTTTCATTAATAACTTATGCAATTAAATGTTAATTTTTGTATGGGGGTTCTATGATCTCACATTATGAAGCCCTCCTTTCTTCCATGTGGCATTGAACTATGTCAATAAATATAGCCTGAAATTGTGTACACATCCAGAAATGTATCCACCGAAACAACAACTCTGGGTAGACTTGGTTGAGAGCCGTTGCGAACAAAGTGAATCAATCGTAGATTTTATGCTGACAATTGTCTGGATCAATATCAGACAAATGGAATTTTCTTGTGTAAAGATCGCCCGCTGACACCCACTGGCGGGGTTAATCACATCTCTAATGAAATGGATTTCCACATATCATCGTACAGTCAGTCATTTAATTATAAATGAAAGAAATGTCCGGCCCTTGATTGGAAACCATCAGTAAATCTGGATCTCAATTATCAATTATCATAAATTCTGCAATTCATTTGAAATTCTAACTGCTAAATGAGATTTTTATTCAAACTCATCAAACCGTAGACATGTTCAAGCCGGAGCGTAGAACAAAGACTTGCTCCGAGCGCTTTGGATCTTTGGCTTAACTAAAAAAAACGGGACCAATTGCACCAGTCGGAGCTCTTGGTATGGATTCAAGGTTTATGTGACCGGGCAAAAACTCTCGTATCAAATGTGCAGTCGAGATAGACAACATTCACATAAAGAATGCCGAGTGCCCAGAGTACGGTATTTTTATTTTCACGCAATGCGTGCCAGGCTCTACACGCTGTCCAATAAATGAATCGAAGCCGTTAATTTTGTTAACACCTGTGACCCCATGAAACCAATGTTGAACAGAAGTAAACAGCACGAATATAGTGTTCACTGGCAACATCAACTGACGTAAAGTCAAGCTATGTCATTAAAAATGCCCCCTCTACCCTGGCGCAACTGAACCGAGTCCGGCGTACAACAGCTCAGATACGAGAGTAAACAAAGGGACCATCGACCGTTGTTAGACCAAGGACCTGTTGTCCTGTTGTCTCAAGAGCTACCAGAGCCACCTCATTCGTGAGGTGGCTCTGGTAGCTCTTGAGAGTTGACAGTTCTGGCAGCTGTTGTGAGTTGTCAGTTATGGTAGCTGTTGAGAGTTGTCTGCTCTGGTAGCTATTGAGAGTTGACAGTTCTGGTAGCTGTTGTGAGTTGTCAGTTATGGTAGCTGTTGAGAGTTGTCTGCTCTGGTAGCTATTGAGAGTTGTCAGTTCTGGTAGCTATTGAGAGTTGTCAGTTCTGGTAGCTATTGAGAGTTGTTCGTTCAGGTAGCTGTTGAGAATTGTCAGCTCTGGTAACTATTGAGAGTTATCAGTTCTGGTAGCTATTGAGAGTTGTCAGCTCTGCTAGCTATTGAGAGTTGTCAGTTCTTGTAGCTGTTGAGGGTTGTCAGTTTGGTAATGTCACAATATTCAGTCCATTGGCCATTTATCGAGCCATTACGCATGTGACTCAGCTCTCCACTCAACTATTGGCTCAGTTCTTCACTCCCCCCACAAAAATGGCTCAGTTCTCCACTTCACCATTGGCTCAGTTTTCTACTTCACCATTGGCTCAGTTCTCCACTTCACCATTGGCTCAGTTCTCTACTCCACCATTCCTCAATTCTCTCCCCCCCCCCTCCACAAAAATGGTTCAGTTCTCCACTCCACCATTGGCTCAGTTCTCCACTTTACCTGACATTCAGATGAAGGGCCCAGAGTATGAAGTACTCATGGTCCCTTCAGTGCTTCTCTTTCCTTAAATAATTATATCGCCCTCCTGATCTACAACACTCACTTTCTCCTCACCCACAACTAACTTTCCCAAAGCACCTTTTCTTGCCCCTTGTCAGACGAACAAAGGACCTTCGCTTCTCCTCATTACTGTTTCATTTTCCCCCTAACCGCTCTTCACTGATGAAGAACAAATTGTTCATACCATTTGCCCCTAACGAACCCCGCCCGCCCACGGTTAACGGCCGGGCATATTCCCTTGTTGCAGGCACTGGTTCGTGTCTGTAGGCCAACTAGCTGAGCTACATAAAAAAAGTCTCAAATTTGCTCATGTCTAAGGGCCAGCTAGCTGCACTTACACTATTAAGTCTCACATTGGCTCATGTCTAAGGGCCAGCTATCTGAGCTTAAACTATTAAGTCTCACATTGGCTCATGTCTAAGGGCCAGCTAGCTGAACTTACACTATTAAGTCTCACATTGGCTCATGTCTAAGGGCCAGCTAGCTGAGCTTAAACAATTAAGTCTCACATTGGCTCATGTCTAAGGGCCAGCTAGCTGAACTTACACTATTAAGTCTCACATTGGCTCATGTCTAGGGGCCAGCTAGCTGAACTTACATTATTAAGTCTCACATTGGCTCATATCTAAGGGCCAGCTAGCTGAACTTACACTATTAAGTCTCACATTTGCTCATGTCTAAGGGCCAGCTAGCTGAGCTACACCAACAAGTCTCACATTTTCTCATGTCTAAGGGCCAGCTAGCTGATTTACACTATTAAGTCTCACATTGGCTCATGTCTAAGGGCCGATGACTAGGAGCTTACAATATGAAGTCTCACAATGGCTCATGTCTTAGGGTCAGCTAGCTGAACTTACACTACTAAGTCTCACATTAATAATAATAATAATAAAGTTCATTTCAAAAACACGCTTCATCCCCAAAGGCTCGAAGCGCGGTACAAAGTCAACAAAAAACATATCTATAATTTACCACATTTAAAACAAACGCAACACTACAAAAACTAATTACAAGCATACAATGTCAAAGTCTTTCTAGCCATTTCAACCCATTGGCTCATGTCTGCGGGCCGATGACTGGAAGCTTACACCAATAAGCCAAAACATGATGAGCTGTGACATTCTTTAAACAACCAAACATAATATATATGTAGAACAGGGCAACAGAGAAAGCCAAAGCTTCTGAGCAACAAATCTCTGAACAAAAAACAAATTGAAAATATGAACTAATCACCAAGAAGCTATTCTTTTGTGTCGCTCTGAACTTAAGATTTACCTATGGCATTAACAACGCGGTGGCTATTGGTAAGAGTAAATACCCAGTTAATGTGCTAGATGACTATTGTAAGAATAAAGACCATGTTAAGGTGCCAGGTGGCTATTGGTAAAAGTAAAGACCATTTTAAGGTGCTACGTGGCAATTGGGTAGACTAAAGACCATAGTGGCGTGCTAGGTGACTATTGCAAGATTAAAGACCATGTTAAGGTGCCAGGTGGCTATTGGTAAGAATAAAGACCGTTTTAAGGTACCAGGTGGCTATTGGTAAGAGTAAAGACCGTGTTAAGGTGCCAGGTGGCTATTGGTAAGATTAAAGACCATGTTAAGGTGCCAGGTGGCTATTGGTAAGTGTTAAGACCATTGTAGCGTGTTAGGTGGCTATTGATAAGAGTAAATATCGTGTTAGTGTGCTAGGTGGCCATGAGGAAGAGTAAATACATGGTAGTGTAGTGGGTAACTATTGGTATGAGTAAAGACCTCGGTATTGTGCTAGATGCACGAGGGAAGATCCCGGCAGTGTGAGTGCTGTTTAGATACATTGCTGTCTAAGGTTGACGTGACCTGATTACAATCTGGCGTGATGGGAAGTGGGTGACGGGGAGTATAACTTTCAGAGGCTATCAGGCTTGAAACAGATGCAGTGTAAGGCCATGCATATTGAGTAGAGCCCATTGGGTAGTTAGCATAGACGGCAAGAAGCAAGTGGAGCTCACTGAGTAGTTAGCATAGTAGGCAAGAAACAAGTGGAGCTCAAAGGGTAGTTATTATAGTAGGCAAGAAACCAGTGGAGCTCACTGAGTAGTTAGCATAGACGGCAAAGAACAGGTGGAGCTCACTGAATTGTTAGTATGGACAGCAAAGAACAAGTGGAGCTCACTGAATTGTTAGCATAGACGGCAAAGAACAAGTGGAGCTCACTGAATTGTTAGCATAGACGGCAAAGAACAAGTGGAGCTCACTGAATTGTTAGCATGGACGGCAAAGAACAAGTGGAGCTCACTGAATTGTTAGCATAGACGGCAAAGAACAAGTGGAGCTCACTGAATTGTTAGCATGGACGGCAAAGAACAAGTGGAGCTCACTGAATTGTTAACATAGACGGCAAAGAACAAGTGGAGCTCACTGAATTGTTAGCACGGACGGCAAAGAACAAGTGGAGCTCACTGAATTGTTAGCATAGACGGAAAAGAATAAGTGCTGTTCACTGTACAACGGCATCTCATCAGCATGTGTTAGTCAGCTAGAAAGGTGGGGGGGGGGGGGTCGTCGCGTATAGATGGGTGACTCCACTGCCCCACAACAATGGTCAACATTCCCAAATTTTTAGGATAACAAAGTAAAAAAAAACCCAAATAATCCTCGGACGGCAAAGAACAAGTGGAGCTCACTGAATTGTTAGCATAGACGGAAAAGAATAAGTGCTGTTCACTGTACAACGGCATCTCATCAGCATGTGTTAGTCAGCTAGAAAGGTGGGGGGGGGGGGTCGTCGCGTATAGATGGGTGACTCCACTGCCCCACAACAATGGTCAACATTTCCAAATTTTTAGGATAACAAAGTTAAATAAAACCCAAATAATCCCAAGAAACAGAATTCTTAGACACACAGGGACGCACATACAGACAAACTCAAACAAACACACGCACGCATACAATGGCGGACCCGAATAGCTCAGACCAAACACATTTATAAATGTATTACTAATACACTTTAAGAATTTCTCGACGCCTCGATCGTATTTCTCAGCACTGTCAGCTATGAAACTTGGCGTTCATAAAGGCTCTTATTCTTTTCAAATCCTTTATTTTAACTTCGCCTTCGTTCGTGTTCCTTTCTGGCTTGGGGTGTGGCAAAATTTTCTGACGGCAAGTTCATCCACTTCCCGTCAACCTATCAAGCTGAAACTTGGCACATAGACTCGTTGCTGATGGTAACAATGCTTTCAAATTTTCAATGATAAACCTTAACCCCCCCCCTCCCCCAAACAAAAAAAAAGTTTTACCTGTTTGTCAATGGAAAGATGTAAAGATTATGAAGACACAGATTTCACGAAATGAAATTCCCGATAACTGCGCTAAATGGGATTCATAAAAATATCGCAGGTGCGTTAAGTGCATAATATTTTCTTTTCTTTTTCTGAAACGGTTGGTGAAATAAATTTTCGGTGATATTTTTGGAATATTAATAGAAATTAAAATAATAAAAAGCGCATATTCATACCGAACACTTTGTTTTTTTAGGGTATGTTTATAAGTTAAACTGCATGCAATGCACATGCCCTTACATGTCAATGTTGTCTACTGTAGATGTCAAACTTAATGATTCTGTTCTAACTGAAGCGTCCAGGTGGTCTTAGTTACCCAAATGTGGGATTCAAGTCCCTTACTGAGGCCTTTTTTGCAGAAACATGGAGAATACATAGAGAATGGCAACTTTTATAACTACTCATAAGATCAATGTTCCTGTAGTGACTTAACGATTTCAAATTAATCTATCAACCATTTTTTTTTCTTTTTCATTTTCACAAAGGCTCGGGTAGGAACCTAATTAAAGTTCCGAAGTAGGTAAATGCCATAGGGACTTTTGAGTAGAACTTTCAGCTAACATGTCAAATCTTGCTCGATTCATGTAATGCTATCGGGGACAGTGACGGACAAAACAACATGAGACTTAAACTTTTAGATGAAAGTCATTCAGATATTAAAGATAACAATCAAATAGTTTTCAAAGTCGTTAGCTCGCCTTCTTTTAAATGCCCCCCCCCCCCCCCCCCCAAAACCCATACAAATTAATAAATGATGGGTTTAAAAAAGAAAATTATTAAAATTATTTTGGGGCCCTTTATTAAAATGTATTTATAAAGATTAAGATGCTAAATATGCAAGTAGAAAATATTATCCATGTAAAAATAATGAAAGAACATGAAAGGACTTTTACATTGGAACGAAAATGTTCCGCGTTTTTATAATAATAGTAAAAAAAAAAACCGCTAACAGTTAATGGCTACTTTTATTTCCTAACAATAATCAGTTCATTTGACTTCGAGGAGAAATGACGTCATGTCGCAGACACAAAAGAGTGAAGAGATTATTTGTTTCGTGACACAAATGTATAACCCGGAAATGGTTCCATTAAAGATAAAAAAACAAAAACAAAAAAAAAACAATACAAGATTATGATGCTAGGCTTACAAGACTGAGACAAAAATAAACAATTTAATCTGTTTTTATAATATGTGGGAAGTACTCGGCGATATCCGCAATGGGACGATGGTCAGTACAATGGATGCGTTGGATGAGAGTCTTCAGACGGTAAACATTTTTCTGCTCTTTGTATCGCCGATAATTCTATTGAGCATCGGCTTACCAGGAAACGCTCTGACCATTATAGTGTTGAGGCACTACTCACTCTACCACTTGCAGCCGTCCTTCTTCCTCATCAGCCTGTGCGTGTTCAACATGCTGTCCTTACTGTTTAGCATCTCTCCACTGTTCACAGGAGACTTTCATCGCAGCATTCACGAGCTTCAATTCGAATCTCCTATGATGTGTATCATGTATTCATGGGCATGCTACACCTGTTTGAGCATCGTAAATTGGCACCTGGTCGCATTTTCAGCTTCCCGGCTCCTCCACTTTCTGAAGAAAAAATGCGACTCTTTTAAGAAACCCATGAAGCCAGTGTTCTGCATCACCGTTATGTGTGGGTTGGTTCAGTTCTGTGTTGTTTTGATGGGAGAGGAAGTCATAACCATGATCAAACCTGGAAGGGATGAGTACCACGTGTGCATTCTACCCCAGTACTCATACTGGACGTACCTCAACTTCGCGCACCTCAGTCTCGTCCCGGCTCTTCTGCTGACATCGTTCAACGCCAGACTGATGTACCTGATGTACCAGAAACGTGCGAGGCATGACATTGGCGAAGGGGTGGCGCTCTACACCTGGCTGAAAAGTAAACACGTCGTCCTGCTGACGGTGTCCTCCGTCCACCTCGCCCTGACGACGCTCCCGCTGTGCCTGCTGTACCTGAACATGGAGGGCCTGTTCCCCGCGAACAGCAGGATGGCCACGGAAAAACGCCGCCTGCTGCTGAGGGCCTCGCAGGCCGTCCTCATGCTGAACAATGCCACCAATTACTTCATCTACTGCTTCTTCGGCAACAAGTTTCGGACCGTGATGAAGCAGATTATTTCACCGTACGTCAGGTCGTGCAGCTGCCGCTCCCCGTGTCGACTGTGCGAGCCTCTGAGCACGGATTCTTCTCTCACCTCCCTGGAAGCATTGAACTTCTCGACTCCCCGGGGACTCGAATGTCGACCGATGTCTTATGAGATACCGCTGAGAAATCCTCAGAACATGATCCCATCTCCTGAAGAGGTTCCTCTCCCATACCTTGTTCGTTCACAAGCTTCAGGAGTAAATAGATTTAAATCTGCCTCAGTGATCGTTGACCACAGCGTACTGACGTTGACGACAGCAGTGTGACAACGACGATATGCCTGTCCGATAAAAGCTTCTTTTTTTTTTTGTTCATCGGCAAGGCGTCACAAACTATCCGTCCATTGGCGAAACTAGGATTAGTGCTGCCCGGGTCGGACCATGCTTTTTTTCTCCCCACTTCCATGGAAAAAAAAACAACAGTGTTCAGATGGCCAAAATGCCTCTCGTCAATAAAAGGAAAAAGTGCGCCCCTCTTTACTGGAGTCATGTCAGTGTCTATTAAAATATAATTTTAAGTCAGATTGGAGAAATAATTTACTATTACTGCGGTGAAGAACACATCTCGCATGTCGTAGAGAAAATGTCCTATTTTTCGAATTCCTTCAGCTTAAAAAAAAAAAAAAATGACGATCGAAAGTATTTGAGCTTTCTTTGCATATGACGTCATTTCTTTCAAATAAATGCACACAGGTCCAGATCCGCACTGAGAGCTACGCACACTATCGAGGGTTTTCTTGTGAAAATCTGATGGAATAAAAACCCATTTAGAAACCAAATCTTTATTTCTGTTTAATGAACTGTTTGTTATTTTTAAACATTAGCTTTCACTTACTAGCTTCAAAGGGTAGAATTTGCTTTGCCATTTCTGTATTACAACAATTTAGATGAAGGCAAATAAAAATCTGGATTCATTTGTGGTGATATGTGGCACATAGGATAGGCGAATAGGAAAAGTGCGTGACGGCTTCAGACAGCGCCAAAAGACCTAAGGAATTCAGTTCATTAACTTTTGGCATGTCTATGTTACCAGGGGGGGGGGAGTGTGTGTACGAGAGGTGGATACAGCTTCTGTATGAAATATGGATTCAGTTTCTAAATGAAAGATGGATGCAGTTTCTGTACGAGAGATGGATACAGCGTCTGTATGAAATATGGAATCAGTTTCTGTATGAAAGATGAATGCAGTTTCTGTATGAGAGATGGATACAGCTTCTGTATGAAATATGGATTCAGCTTCTGTATGAAATATGGATGCAGTTTCTGCATGAGAGATGGATGTATGAAATATGGATGCAGTTTCCGCATGAAGGATGGATGCAGTTTCCGTATGAAAGTTGGATGCAGTTTTCGCATGAAAGTTGGATGTCGTCTCTATATGAAAGTTGGATGTAGTCTCTATATGAAAGATGGATGTAGTTTCTGTAGGAAATATGGATGTAGTTTCCGTAGGAAAGAATGATTCACTTAAAATGAATTGAACCTGAGATACTTTAAGAGTCCTTTAAGAGGACGACTCGCTCTTTCAAGCATGCCAACTCTCTCAAATTATCTGTAAGACTATTTCTGCATGCCGTCGACCTCACTGAAAAAGCAATACATTTTTAGAGGCCATTAAAACTTACCACAAAATTACTTTGTACATGTCATACAGAAATAAAGTGGCCGCCATCATCCCATTGAAATTAATTCTAATTCCCAACACAACGTTCACTGAACCCAGTTTAAGATCCCCTGGTGAACAAGAATCTTTACTATGTTTACGAGGGCTTTGCGTTAACTGCCCTTTTGTACATACAACCAAACATATTTCATCAAGTTGACCAAGGGTAGCTTTACTATTAAGGCGGTAATTCATATCTGTTGCTCGCAATGCGATCTACATACAATTTTTTTTTCCGGAAGATTTCCCGTATGTTTAACTGATGATGCGGGAAGACGGATGGGAAACATCTTAAGAAAAACATTTGTCTTAACCAAGTACACAACTTCGGGGGCTCGTTAGTTTCCCACCCTTTGATTTGATTTTTGATGACATATTATATTTGAAGTATTTGAACTACCGAACAATGCTGACATTCTTACACTATGTTTCAGCACGTTACAGTATGTTACAGTATGTTACAGTATGTTACAGTATGTTTCAGTATGTTACGGTATGTTTCAGTGTGTTTCAGTGTGTTTCAGTGTGTTTCAGTGTGTTTCGGTTTACGTCTTGTCAAGACCTTGGTAGCGTTTCCTTTTTATTGCCAACAGCGTAGAGCTAAATGGTTATCTTTTGGGTCAGTTTTTGTCTTGTATTGTCGCAGTGGAAGGAGGTCAGCCAAACCGCTCATTTTATTGTCTTCTATTTTTATTCAAGCTTTTCTAGATATATTTTTTTCTCGGAAGGGCTTCAACGCAATATCTTCACAATGTCAGTTATATTTAGTGTTTCCCCACTTCTTTTTGTCCATCAATATGTCACATGTGATCTACTCCATGCCTGACTGTAACTATGGGACATATATATGTGTTGTTTCCTTACCTATTGTTATAAGCTCACTCTCCCCCCCCCCTCTTCCCCCCCCCTTCCACATCTTTCACAACATCACGTACAAGTATTTACGTCATCCTGGAACATGTTCCCTGCTGTCCGCGAAGAGACCTGGTTTCCTGGCCATCTCTGCATGAGCACGTCTTAACTACATCCGGGGTCTGCCAGCTATATTTCACCCCACTCCTCCCATGGAAAAAATATAACTTAAGATTACCGGAGCCTCATTCTTGAGTGCTGCGTTGATTTCAGCTCAATTATGGTAATGAATCAAACAAGTCTGTGGGAAAATCTTAACTTCGGCCCTGGAGTCTTCCCTCCCCAACCACCCAGAACCTTTCAGGAGTGTCCGTTTCGGAAGACAGATGGGAGCAGACGGCAATATTTGTCTCGTTTGCAGACAGGAATAAAAGTGAAGTTGAATTGAAAAGTCGTAGCCACCGGTGTCCTGGGTTGTACTATCTTTCAATATTCATTCTGGTGTCTTCTTTTCTTCTTCTTATCTTCTTCTTATTTTAAATAAAATAGAGTGAATTCAAAATGTTGTATATTCACGTAACCTAATAGCATAAGGTCAGTAAGATAAGGGGGGGGGGGGGGGGGGAGGTAGAGAGGGCGGGTGGTTGCATGTTATAGGCCGGGAGGTATGATATAGGGGTTGAGAGGTAACAAATTGAGGGCTGGGAGGTAACATCTAGGGCAACACACTGAACAATGGAACAAAGGCGTTGACGTTATTACGCTTTTTGGGGCGTTGGTATTGTAATTAGATTGATGAAATGAATAGCTCTTACGGTAATGTTTGAAGGGAAGTCGGTGAGGGATAGGAACATGGAAACAATGTAATACAACTAGTCGTCAAATACAGATTTTAAAATTAAATATCATTAAAATTCGCTAAGGAAACAAATTTTAGCTTTGCTATTTTATCTTTTGTTTAAAAAAAAAAAGTGTGACATTTATGTGTTATTTTCTTTCTTATTTTTTAAATCTCAATTAAGTTAAAAGAAGGAAAAAAAAATGTAATTTCACCCCCATTATTGGATCTTATTTTGCAACGATATCGGCAAGTATGTGAGGGGAAAGGGACGTTCCCTCTAAATGTCTGAATGAATATGTGAAAATCAAGTCGTACTTGAGGCGCCGCATTTGAAGACACTCCAGCTGAGATCCAGCATTTGTTCAATCTGTAAACATCAGGCAGCCAGAAGGTTAAACCTGACCAGACAAGCCATGACTAAAGACGATGAATATTGCATTGACCCTTGCATTGTTGGCTCGCCGCTCAGGAAATTGGCTTCAGAGTGCGTCCGTTCTATATTTTGCTATGTGAACTAGACGCCGCCCCCCCACACACCCCCCCACCCCCCCCCCCAACTAACAGCCCTGTCCTCAAGTCCCACCATTCCCCTTAAATGGGACCGCAGCCGGCATTAGGGATTCGCCGATCACCTTGAAAGGGAAATGACCTTGTTACCTTGACATAGAAAGGCGTTTCATTAAAGGAACGGGAAATAATGGGACGGAAATCGTTTAGGAGTCAGTATTTTATTCCGCTATCTGTTTTAAACATCCCATAGCTGAAGACGGGAATGTTGTCTCCATCAGAACATTTTGTGTGTGTTTGCTTGTTTTTGTTGGGCTTTTTTTTTTTTTGAAAATTTAGAAATTAAAAAAAAATAATAAAAGCATAAATATTTCCTCTACTTTCAATTTAAAAAAAAAAAAAAATTTATTACGAAAAAAAAAAAAGAAAAAAAAAATTTTTTTTTTTTGAAAGTTTAGAAAATAAAAAAAAAAAGAAAAAGAAAAAATATTTCCTCTACTTTAAAATTAAAAAAAAAAAAAAATTCTTTAGGAATAATAAAGATGGAAAAAAAAATTAAAAAATTAACGAATTGTGAAAGTGTAAAAAAAAAAAATTAAATTAGAATCAGTAAGCAAAGCTTTGTCAATGATTGTGGAATCATTGTTCAGAGAACAAGATGTTATCTCTTGCAATATTAACAGAAAGAAACTGCGTTAAATCTGTCTAAAATCCCTTAGTAATATATTCAATGTTTACAGTTTAGACCCAATTTAATAAAAAAAAAATAAATAAACTGATGTGGAAAGCATCGTTTACAAAAATAAAAAATAATATATTTTTTTTTTAAATTTTTTATTTTAGAAAAAAGTTGAAAATGGTTTGTCACCAGAGAGGAATTTGAAAAACTCTGATGTTTGCGTGTTACGACAGATTCCGTATTTATTTTAATTTAATTTATGGCTAAAACCTCTAATTAGCCATAAATTAACATTTTACTTACACCACACACTCTATTTTGCACAGTCTATTCATACACCCCCCTCCCCTGACAATGGGTTTTGTTGTGTGAACAATATACCACTCAGCAGGGTAATTTTGCGACCAATGAAACAGTCGCAGGTTCATGGGGGTTGCCTCATACCCCCACAGTTTAAGGTGCTAATTGACACACCTGCACACATAAAAATAATTAATCTATTCTTAAATTGTTCGTCGCAAAGTAAATGGCAGAAATACCCCCGGCTAACGTGACCCAACCTTGCTTCCGCCCCTAGACCAAGTGCGACTGGCGTCAGTGATCTGATGGATGTCGTGGCCCGTTGCTTGCCAGCGACCCCAATAAGAGCGAAAAAATCCGGTCTCCGTAAGCAGGAGAGCTCCCTCCTTGGCGAGCGATAGAAAGGGAGATCAGTTATTGATCTCTGTATCGGGAGAGCTCTTTAAAGGGGGTCACGCATGGGGGAGAGAGAGCTTTAAAAAAAAAAAACACATGACATTCGTCACAGTTAACCTCCGACCCACGTCGGCTTCCAAAGACCGATATCTGGCCTCACTGTCACACAAGGGAGATAAACTGCGTTAAAATCCTGAATTGGTGTCAGTCGTTAATTTTTATCAGACAAATGACACAGTTATGCAATCTTTATGAGTAGAACTTAGACGGGATCTGAATCAAGGCATCCATCACAATTCATCGGTGGAGGAGGTAGTTGGCGAATTATTGCTGCCAACGAGAGACAGAAATGTTGTCTGGAGAAAGATATAAGCATAATGTGTCTGGAACTGTCTTGCCGAGTGAATCCACTAGATCTTTTGGTTAGTCTGAGTATGTATAAGACATTCGTCTGCCAATTCAAACAAACTCTGGATAACATAACGCATTTCAAAGTGTCTCCAAATGTTTAAAAGTGTATTGAAGTGTATCAAAATTAACCCAATCTTCATCTGAATACCTGGAAAATATTTTTGAATTCCCAAGAAATCACACATATGAATTAATTTCTCTGGCAAAAATGGATCATTGATATTGACACACTTTTGTGTTTTGACATCTGTCTCAACTTTGAATTGTATCGTCCATAGTTCTAACATTAATGCAAATAAAACAAAGACAAGAAATTTAATGTAAAAGTACAAAGGCAATCTCAAAGCATATGATGGATAGGTAGTTATCAAAGGATAGGTTGTTATGAAAGGATAGATAGATATGAGGGAATAGATTATAGACTATGTCGTGTGGAGCTCATATTGTAGTGTTATTTAGAAAGCTGAATTTTTTATCGCGTAAGTTCCGAAGAAAAGGTCGCTAAACAGCAAATGCCATTATCCATTGGACAAGTCAACTCAGCTATCCCAGGGCTTCGCATTGTATGTAACTCTTAGGAATTTACTTCCATAAGCTGACATTTAGAATATCCGCATTACCGTTTGGTGGGACAGAGGGGGAAATACTTAGCCACCAAGATGCAACTTCAACTATTGATGTCAAGCAGACTATTGATGTCAAGCAGGGTATTGAGGTCAAGCAGGGTATTGAGTTGATGCAAACTATTGATGTCAAGCAGGGTATTGAGGTCAAGCAGGGTATTGAGGTGATGCAAACTATTGATGTCAAACAGACTGTTGATGTCAAGCAGGGTATTGAGGTCAAGCAGGGTATTGAGTTGATGCAAACTATTGATGTCAAGCATACTATTGATGTCAAGCAGGGTATTGAGATCAACAGGGTATTTTATCAATGACAAATAGCAATAACGTAAAGAATGACGAAAATTATTCTAAATAATTCTTTTTTCATTTGGAAATTTTGCATTTCCAATGGTCCATGTCGGTTGGTGTATATCAATGTCAATTCATTCCAAATTAAAAAAAGAATTATAGTTACATAAAACACGATTGGTTTATTATATCTCTTGTCTCATGTATTGCATTCATTGTTACATTCTCTATCTCTTGTCTCATGTTTTGCATTCTTTGTTACATCCTATACCTCTTGTCTCATGTATTGCTTTCTGTTATGTAGAGTTTGTTTACAACACTTTTATCGTGCGTGCACTCTGGTTGACCCCACATAAGACGCTAAGTTCATAGGTGGGCGTGGCTTAGTCTTTTGGTCTGTCGTGTTTATTACCGACAGCAACTAAAAATAATGAATTTGTTCTCAGTGTGTTTTGTCGAATGTTCGCGACTGTGTTAGAAAAGTAAAAGCGTTTCTAGACGCGTCTGTAGACCCACATATATAAGGGATTGACAGGCATGAAGACGGAGATTCAGATGTATATTATTAACTTTACGAGACTCTTGTATTGTTCTTTGTGTGCTCATATGTATTTACTCGCATGCATCATTCATCATAATTAATTGGCACATTTTTCTAATTGTGTACCAGTACAAGATTTTCCCATACTCTGTAAGTTGATGATTTGTAATTATACTTTTTTATTTTGTAATTGTATTATTACTAAATTAAATCTTATTAATTGTAATTGGCAACTGTTTTTGCTTGTTGTTGTTGTATTTATCTATGTTATCGTCCGTTGTTAGTGCACTGTTTGAACGAGCCATAAATTTAAAACAAGAGATTAATTTCTTACAATAGAAGCCATTGCGCAACAATTTCTTTGTTACATTCTCTATCTCTTGTCTCATGTATTGCATTCTTGGTTACCTTCTCTATCTCTTGTCTCATGCATTGCGTTCGTTGTTACATTCTCTATCTCTTGTCTCATGTATTGCATTCTTGGTTACCTTCTCTATCTCTTGTCTCGTGTATTGCATTCTTTGTTACATTCTCCATCTCTTGTCTCGTGTATTGCATTCTTTGTTACATTCTCTATCTCTTGTCTCGTGTATTGCATTCTTAGTCATAACATTAAATATAATTAACCAAACAAACACATTTAACGATACACTTTCTTGAATAAATTCTCCCATAAAAAAGCTCTCTTCTCAAATCTGGTGAACAACTTCGTTTAAGACAGCTCTTGAAGAGCTCTCTCATCAGAAGACATGATTTAAGACGCCAGATTGTATTACGCCCCGTCTTAAACCCCCCCAAAAGACAAAGTGGGGTGGGGGTGGGGATAAAAAGTTGTTATTTTTTTACGTCTCAAATCTCACAAAGACTCTGTCATTGGCGTTCTCGTATTGGGTTGCTCTAAATTGCAACACGAGCCCAAGTTGAGTTTGCAAAGCCTGCTGGATTTGTGTAGCTCGAGAAGTTAATCGCCCAAGTCACTTGCGGACTTGTCTATTGATTGTAAGGTAAAGCCTGGATGAGAAATAGTTTCATCTGTGGATACTAGAGAAATAACTACCATGGGCTCATCGTTGCACAAACATTCAGATTATGGGAGGGGAAATATTTGCACTCTGATGTCATGTTGAGTCGGGCTCTCTAAAAGAGGGGGGGGGGGTGCGGGGGGGGATTGGGGGGGGAGTAACAGGACTGGTTTGGGCTTGTGGGGTAGTAGGGAGGGAACTGTGTAAAAGATGGACAAAGTGAAGCAAATGTTGCGTATAAGCAACCAAGATGAGAGAGAGAGAGAGAAAGACAGGGGGAGAGAGAGAAAGACAGGGAGAGAGAGAGAGAGACAGAAAGAGATAGAGAGAGATGAAGAGAGAGGTGACCGTTAGAATGATGGAAAATGTGAAGCAATTTTTGCGTATAAGATATGAAGAAGAGAGAGAGAGAGAGAGACAGAGAGAGAGAGAGAGCGAAAGAATAAGTACGATTGACAGCAAATTTACATTCAGCATGACAGGAAAAGTAGAAAGCATTCAATGTCTATATATATATATATATATATACACATATATATATATATATATATATATATATGAAAGTTTATTTCATTAATGTGAATTGTCTTTATTTCTTTCTGTAAAACGCATGGATATTTAAAGATCTCTTCAGGACTAACAATTAGCCATATATCTAGCATAATATATAATTGTCGACAGTCATTTAGACTTCACAAAAGTGACTAAGTAATATATATATATATATAAATTGTCGAAGATTTCTTTTCAGCCTCTCAAAAATCTCATACAATCTTCCGTGCTATCTGACACCAGGGGCCGATCTATAAACATAAAGGCCACTAAATATTTCTCCGTTTCAAGTTTTATGCTCACCAGACACGCTAGATGGCTTCATGTTCCTCCGATCCCAACTCTCTCCCCAAAATAATATCATCTGATCATTTAGTTGAAATCTGGGTCCAGCATGTCTGAATCACCAGTGAAATACAAGGCATGTATTGAGGTGAGATAACTCAGTTCGACACATCTCTTTTTTTTTTACTCGAATGTATCACATGACCACAACGTCAATAAATTTGATGAACTACACTATCTGAGATGGTATCGTTGTCAGTAAATTTGATGAAATACAAATAGCGGTGATGGTATCGTTAAAGAAATAAAGTCAATAAAATATATGATCGCTCAGAAAAGCACGTGTTAATTACAGCAACCCCCTCTTCCTTGTGAGTGGACATGAAATACAACAATGATACAAAATGAGATTTTTTTGGAGAATTTTACTGAGTCATTGATAAATATGTGGACATGTCTCGTCCTCTGAGCTCCTATAAGACATAAGTTACGTGTTAATATTGATGGCGCTCTGTATTGCTATTTGAAAGGTCACTCATTATCAATCACTTGCAGGTTAGAAGCAACCAAGACGGGGTCTTCACACCAAAAATTACAGAAGAGCTTCACCGTTTTTCTTACTCTTACACACGACATGTTATGTTTGTTGTGACTTATTCTATAGTTTATTCATCTGATACATGAATCTTGGGGGGGGGAGGGGGGGGGTAATGGATGTTAACATATATTAAAAACTTATTATTTCAAAGTCATGTAGAAGATCCGAGATGAACTACTTTATAACTAATATGAAAGTCTCCAGCTGTTTAAATGTGGTATTTTCTACACAGGTTTCACACCTGGGTAGTGTTTTAGTTTCAATAACAGTTTCCTGTTATCAATTTTATTTTTTTTTTTTAAATTCTATTTATAAGCAAACTTGACATTAAAATTTCCAGAGATTGTGTCCAAACAGTGATACTTAAAAAGGCAATAGTTCTTTTAAAAAAAATAGTTCTTTAAAAAATAATAATTATTGTTTAAAAAAAAAAAGAATTAAAATAGAAGACAATGTCAAAGCTTGACGGTTACGTTATTTGCATTAATTTGTTAAAGATCATAAGGGAGTTTTTGTTATATGCATTGTATATATAATTTACTATATTCACACATCCATTCCCATCCACGTCTCTTATTCACCCCCTGTATTTTGACAGAACTATTCTGACCAGTGTATTGTCTATGTACATTCCGTATCTACCAGCAGCAAGACTTCAATTTAGATTCCCAAACCCCAGCCCACCCTTGACCCAAAAAATACAACAAAACATTTCTTTTTTAAATGAATAGAGCTAAAATGAAACTGTTTTTGTTTTTTTTCAATTTCAAGTTGGTTGTAGTGTTGACTGTGCACAGTGACAGAGGGAATGAGGGAATTGTTTTGGGCTGTCATTTAAATCCAGCGCCATTCTCAAGAATACCTCGACTTCATTTGCTCCACAGTAGCCAGCTCGGTGTGTGACGAGGGTGGAAGTTCATTTTATGGTTTTCAAATTTCAGATGTCATTCCATCATGTTGATTAGACAAATAACATTGCTGGTGATTATTTTTAAATAGAGAACAGCAGGTTTTTTTTTTTTTTTTTTTTTTTTTGGGGGGGGGGGGGGTAATGGCCGGGACAATAAAAAGACATTACAACATTTTAAAACAAAACTCGTCAAGTGCCAGATTTATAATTTTAGCCTTAACTATAGAGACATTCCCCGAAACAGAACACATTGCTGGACGTCTTTCAGTCCATAAAGATAACTTCATTTATCAATGTCAGTCATCATTCGGCCAGCTTTCGTTTATCTTGCTAATTATTGGGGACGAAAATAGGCGATTGACGTCACTGTTTTTAATTTTTTCTAAAACTCGGAGACGTAAATTGCTGTCCTATTAATTAAAGAAACAAATAATTATTTTGATATTTTTTTAATTTCCACAGATGTAAAAAAAAATTTTTAAAAATAATAATAGTAAAAATAAAATCGAAAAGATAGATCAATAAAAAGCGAGCAAACGAAGGGAAAAAAAAACATGTGATAATCCAAGTCACTGCTTAAATTGGAGTAACCCAGGCCGAAGCTGAACGAATTTCCATAAACATGTGGTAAATAGAAGCCGACGCCTGGGACCAGAGAATGCGTGTTCACTCTCGGTGGACCGGAAGATTGAACATCGACATTTCGATAAATTGCAGCGGTCCCCTCTTGACAACTGCATTTACCGGGAACATCCGAACATTTGCCCGGGCCGTCGGCGGATGGCTTTGTGTGGAAATGTTGGGATAAATACAGACAACATGCTAACAGTATCTTGTAGCATTACAGGGTAGTTGAAGTACAATGTGTGGCGTAAGAGGTGGCTTGTATTATACATACGCTAAAATCAAGCCTATGCGAAAGGGGACAACATGGGATTAGGGAGTCTGTCGAATTAGAATCGTAAATATTTAACAGTGGGGTGGATATACGTTTCATAAAAGACTGAAGTCGATAAAACACACACACACCAGAACTTGGGGGAAAGTGAGTCGTGCTGTCTACACTAGGGTGAACAAATCTTCATGCTGTCTACACTAGGGTGAACAAATCTTCATTTGGAAAAAACGGGACGCTTTCAAGGGCGGTTTTTTTTTTTTTTTTTTTTTTTTTTTTTTTTTTTTTTGAGGGGTGTGAAACACCCTCCAGTTAAAGAGAGATCCGGAGGTCTCGCCCGGGAACGTGTTTATTGAAATATGCTCATTTTAACTACCTACAAATCTACTTGGGGCACTCAGTCCTTTCCCTATGTTTCACTGAAGTGATGTTTTATGTCTGAACGTCCACCATGACCAATACTAAAGACATCATTGCAAACTGTGCGCTCGGCTTCACCTTCATAGCGTCCCTCTAGCTCCACTCTTTGAAATACTCCTCCATAAACTTACATGGACGCATTGGGCATAATTATTGTCTACATGAGAAGATAATATAAAATTAAATAATAAAGTTCAACACCCAAAACAAAAACCTGTCACTCTGACACGAACAGGCCGGTAGGGACAACGCATAAGACTAACACAGTAATACACGTAGCGGTCGGGGAATCAAACTTGTTTTCTGCACAGTTACATCCTCCTCCACCCCTACCCCCACCCCCTGCGGCTTCAAGTCTCGTGTCTTTCGCTAACATTTACATATACGATCTATGGCAGGGACAGTGTGGTGGAGAGGGAACAGTGCAGTCATCCCGCGAGCCCACATCACTACTGACACTGGCTACACAGCTAGCCAAAATATTATTTGAAGTTATATCATAAATTAGGTAAAATTAGTGATTAGAAAATGTGTTTGTTAAAAAAAAGGGGACATTTAGGTGTCCCGATAGACTTTTTCAGGACACCGGGTACGATCGTGGAAAAAAAACCGGGACAATCCCGTTTTTACTGGACGTTTGGTCACCCTAGTCAACAAGCAGCCAGGGTGGAATTATTAATCCTTGACGTGGAGCATAGGGAAGAGCAGGGTTGGTGGTCACCATTTCCCCCGTCTTTAATTGAATTTTTATTTAAACGAAGTAACATTCTACTCAGTGGTAGTTCATTCATTTACGCTAAATATTGTGTGAGCTGAAATATAACCTATGGGATATCAATTCTGAGGCATAGCCGTTTATATAAAAATAAGTCTCCTTCCGGGTTGGTGGCCACGTAGTGGTGTGTAGGCTGTCACATAGTGTTGAGAAGGTTGTCACATGGTGTTGGGTAGATTGTCAAATAGTGTTGGTATGGGTTGTCACAAAGTGAGGGTTGGTTGTCACATAGTGTTGGGTAGGCTGTCACATAGTTTTGGGGTAGGTTGTCACATGGTGTTGGGGTAGGTTGTCACATGATATCGGGGTAGATTGTCACATAGTTTAGGGTAGGTTGTCACATAGTGTTGGGTAGGTTGTCACATGGTTTAGGGTAGGTTGTCACATAGTGTAGGGGTAGGTTGTCACATAATTTTGGTGTAAGTTGTCACATAGTGTTTGGGTAGGTTGTCACATAGTGTTGGGTAGGTTTTCACATAATGTTGGGAAGGTTCTCACATAGTGTTGCGTAGTTTGTCACATATTGTTTGGTAGATTTTCATAATTTATTTAGTTACTTTAGATTATGTATGCAGAGCAAATACCCCCTACACCCCTCCCCCATGTTGACCCTCTCAGCTGAGTTAACAACAACAACAAAAGTATTGCTTCAGAAAACGTTTTTTTAAAGTTAGAAACAAAGAGATGACTTACAATCGTTAATAAAATTATGTTAATAAAATATAGGTTTATAAGTTTGATATTCTATCTCACCAATCCATTACTCAATCATTCATGTTCAATCCCGACCTCACCCGTATGATTGTTCTAACCTCTCGTGGACGTTTGGCCTCCTGTCCATATCTGCAAGTATTAGCCGCCAATTCTATCTGCACGCAGACGTGTAAAGGGAGATGTCCCTTAACTCCCAGCTCAGTGTCAGGCACGATTGGGATCTTCAATTTTTTTGGAAGTAGACGGCAAGAATCGATGCCCCCCCCCCCCCGAACCCCCCTGTAATGACTGGAAGCGTGTACTCGACTCTTATCGAACTTTTAATAATTGATTTAGGAACTTCCACAACCGATTATTATGTCACATCACCAACGTTCGCCTAAGAGCCCTCTGTGGGTGTGTGTGCGGGGGGGGGGGTGGTGATCATTTAAGTCTACTATAAACACACCGTGTTGTAGTTATATTGGAAGCCAATGGGAGTAGAAGGAGACAGGAACTGTGGTTTGTGGTTACCACCAAGAGGAGGAACTCACACCCATGAAATAGCGTATGGCTTGCTCGGCCACAAATCGGTTTTCATTCCGAAAAACATGGCTCTTGACAGGTTTTTGAATAGAAATTTGGCTCTCAAATGAAAAAAAAAAACAAAACAAAAAAAATAAACGCGCTGCTTGTGATTTTTGGCTCTTTTTACTAATGAGTTTCCCGATCACTGGTTTAGGCTGCTATAAAACGTCAAAATACATGAGCTTTCCACTCCCCCAAAAAACAACAACCCACCTAAAAACACATGTTTATGTGTTTGTTTAAAGTACTTCCGGTTCGGGTGGGTCTAAATGTGGTGAGAGCAGGTACCGAGGACTCTACGCAGCCAGCACATTCAATGGACAGAGACGGTACATTAACGATATCATAACCCCCAACTCACCCCCCTCCCCCCACACACCGCGATTCATTTGGGTAATTAAAACGTTAGATTAGCTCGCCCTGCTAGTCCTACATCACGCGACATCTATAGTATATCAATGTCTAGATATTTACAATAAAAGGAAATCCGTATATCCGGAGGTTTTTATGGTATCAAATTAATTTGGTCATAAAAGGTATCGAGGTTTGGAGTCTTTTCGTACAAATCCAAGTTCTGTGAGCCAAAATAGATTTCATAACACCAGTTCATTTTGTTAAAAGATGAAAACCTTTTTATTTGCATCCGTGACCTTGTGATAAATATGTTTCAATCTTTTGACCAAACCAGAAATGATGCCCAGAGGGAGAGACACGGACTGACACTGATTTCTAAGCATATTCGGAGTTCATGTAAAGGTGGTCGAATCCCTTTTGGCTCAGTGCATCGCTTGAACTCGGGCCTGTTTATAGTTTAGAAAGTTGGCATGGTGAGCTTACTCTATAAATTGGGATGGTGGGACCCGCTGACCTTGGATGGCAGCTCAACTAAGAGAAGGCAACTCTGATATCAAACCAGGGAGGTGGAATCCCGCAGGCGGCATGAAACTGAGACAGTGAAAATTCCGACAACTCCTGCGACTTAGTACGCACAAAGAGCACGGTGAAACACACACACACAAACATACACGCTGCTGGTCATCTACTGCATACTGGTCTATTTCCTGTGAGCTTGACTAAGTCTTGCCATTGGATCAAGGGACAGTGACGAGAGATTGAGGCTGAAGAATTTAGCAACTCTCCTTCACTTTAAACAAAAATACAACTCAAGTCTAGGTCCCTACTCAAGTCAAAAATTGTCTTGCTCATCTTCATCAACAAACATGTAAAATGAAACAAATAACTTACGGTATACAACCTTTGGACCGATCTATCTGATATCTTAACACACCCTATTTAAGCTTAAACAAACTCATATCTTTTTAATTTTATGAAGTTCTAATCACATACAAATCTGTTGCGTCTCTCTCTCTCTCTCTCCCTCTCCCTTATCATGCTCCCTTATCACTTCCTCTACCCTCTTTCCCTCTCTTTTCACCCTCCTGCCTTTCTCTTTTTTAATTTCCTTCTTCCATATTTCCCTTCACCTCTTCTCACTTTTTAAACGATCTTCTTTTCGTCCCCATTCTAACGATCTCTATCTCACCTCTCTCTCTCTCTCTCTCTCTCTCTCTCTTAGAACCTCTCAAAATCTCTCCCCAACCCTACCCCCCCCCTCGCTGTATAAATAAACAAAGATATAGTAAGATATATAAATCGAAAAAAATCCAAACATTTGAGTGCGCCATTTTCGTGCCCCGAAACTCTTTCGTGTATCAGCCAGCCTGGCAAGGGGCGGTAATAGCATGGCATCGACTTGTTGACCCTAGTCTGACCGGTGGCTGGCCTACAAGAATGATGACGAAGATGGTAGCGATGCTGAGGGGGGGGGCGGGGTGGGGGTGGAATGCCACCCTCCATCACGAGATCACAACACCGTGAGGATGACGCGGGACACCCCTTTTGTCTACTCAAGTCGTTATTTTAAATTGTTATCTTTCCTTGGAGCGGATTGCTCTCTTATCTTGTCCGATTGACTTCAGTACGTGGTGTTTCAGATGAGTGGAAGGACAAAGTGAAAGTACATGCATGGGAAGTACGGAGACAGCTACCTTGCCAATGTGACATTACCACCAGTGAGATTACGTATGGTATTAACGTCTCGCTACATTAAGTAACGCCTCGCTACATTAAGTAATGCCTCGTTACATTAAGTAATGCCTCGTTACATTAAGTAACGCCTCGTTACATTAAGTAATGCCTCGTTACATTAAGTAACGCCTCGTTACATTAAGTAATGCCTCGTTACATTAAGTAACGCCTCGTTACATTAAGTAATGCATCGTTACATTAAGTAACGCCTCGTTACATTAAGTAACGCCTCGTTACATTAAGTAACGCCTCGTTACATTAAGTAATGCCTCGTTACATTAAGTAACGCCTCGTTACATTAAGTAATGCCTCGTTACATTAAGTAACGCCTCGTTACATTAAGTAACACCTCGTTACTTTGATTAACGCCTCGTTACATTAAGTAATGCCTCGTTACATTAAGTAACGCCTTGCTACATTAAGTAATGCCTCGTTACATTAATTAATGCCTCGTTACATTAAGTAATGCCTCGTTACATTAAGTAACGCCTCGTTACATTAAGTAGCACCTCGTTACTTTGATTAACGCTTCGTTACATTAAGTAATGCCTCGTTACATTAAGTAGCGCCTCGTTACATTAAGTAACACCTCGTTACTTTGATTAACGCCTCGTTACATTAAGTAATGCCTCGTTACATTAAGTAACGCCTCGTTACATTAAGTAACGCCTCCTTACATTAAGTAGCGCCTCGTTACATTAAGTAACGCCTCGTTACATTAAGTAGCGCCTCGTTACATTAAGTAACGCCTCCTTACATTAAGTAACGCCTCCTTACATTAAGTAACGCCTCGTTACATTAAGTAACGCCTCGTTACATTCAGTAACGACTCCTTACATTAAGTAACGCCTCCTTACATTAAACCAAACCTAAACTAGCAGACCCACGTTAAGATAACGTGATTTATGTCATAACGTAATGATAGCGGAGTGGACGCCGTTATGAAATTTGTTTATTTATGAACTCACATCTGTTGAAAACATAGCTCACTACGAAGCACCGATGGACCTGGGCTTAGAACATGGGGGACAGCAATTTCAGTGTTTATTCATTAATTTTTAATCCTTAATAACAATGTTAGAAAATGTATAAATATTTAAACATTTGAAAGAATAATTCAACAATAAATATAAAATGTATGAAATACTAGAAAAATGTGAATCTGTCTGGATTTTTTGAAACACCATTTCATAGATTCTATGATAAAATTGCGTCAAAGTGAAGTTACGCCGGTAAAAACATTTACGGGAAATGGACCAGTGCAGCTTTGTATGCTCAGAGATATGAAAGAATCATAAATATATTTTTTAAAATAGATTTTATAAAAATATTTTAAATTTTTGCTTGGTTCCATTTGTGCCAAAGGGTTGAGTGTTACCTACATGACACACCGTCTGTGTCGTTTCGCTCCACGTCTGCTATTCTTGGAGATAGGCTTAGAATACTTCTGTCACCACTGCTGGAATCAAAGCTCTCTGACCAGCGTCTGGACTTAGGTGGCGAGAGGGGGTTGAGGGGGGGGGGTAGGGAAGGCAGGGAAGGCGACTCACTGTAAGATGTCTTACGTGTCAAAGTGTTCAAATGTTGTACAAGTGAGCCAACCGGGCCTGGATTATTGTGTCGACCTGTGACCTGTGTCGGGTTGCTGGTGCATTCACAGTGGCTCAACCCCTCGGAACTATTGTAGGCGCGTGTGTGGGGAGGACGATTGTCATCGTTGATTGAGTGTAAGGTAAGTGATCGTAAAGTAATGGCTCTGTGGGATCCTCCAACTGTAGCTGATACGAAACTAATAGTACAACATCAGTTTTATGTGGTAGGTTTGGCTGTAGTTTTATAAAACGCTGCATTACACATTTATTGGATAGAGTGCAAAGTGGGAGAAATACATATACATATATAAAGAGAGAGAGAGAGGGGGGGTCTAAGGGAGGAAGGGACAGAGAGAGAGGTAGGGAGGGAGAGAGAGAGAGATAGAGTTATCGTTGAGGGTGGTCTAAGGGAGGGAGCGACAGAGAGAGAGGGAGAGGTAGGGAGAGAGAGAGAGTTATCATTGAGGGAGTGAGTTTGTGTAGGAACACAAGAGCCAGACACTGTTTATTTCAAGTGTTAGAGATCGAGAGAAAAAGCGAATTCAAGAAAGGGTAGAAAGGAGTGATGTGTAGAGAGAGATGAGGGAGGTGAGTGTGTACTGAGCGTGAGAGACAGATGAGATGAA
Source organism: Lymnaea stagnalis (assembly GCA_964033795.1). Classification (NCBI taxonomy): domain Eukaryota; kingdom Metazoa; phylum Mollusca; class Gastropoda; family Lymnaeidae; genus Lymnaea; species Lymnaea stagnalis. The sequence continues at coordinate 1,663,359 of CAXITT010000004.1, read as the reverse complement.
CGTGAGAGACAGATGTGATGAACGCGAGAGACAGATGAGATGAACGCGAGAGACAGATGAGATGAGCGCGAGAGACAGATGAGATGAACGCGAGAGACAGATGAGATGAACGCGAGAGACAGATGAGATGAACGCGAGAGACAGATGAGATGAACGCGAGAGACAGATGAGATGAACGCGAGAGACAGATGAGATGAACGCGAGAGACAGATGAGATGAACGCGAGAGACAGATGAGATGAACGCGAGAGACAGATGAGATGAACGCGAGAGACAGATGAGATGAACGCGAGAGACAGATGAGATGAACGCGAGAGACAGATGAGATGAACGCGAGAGACAGATGAGATGAACGCGAGAGACAGATGAGATGAACGCGAGAGACAGATGAGATGAACGCGAGAGACAGATGAGATGAACGCGAGAGACAGATGAGATGAACGCGAGAGACAGATGAGATGAACGCGAGAGACAGATGAGATGAACGCGAGAGACAGATGAGATGAACGCGAGAGACAGATGAGATGAACGCGAGAGACAGATGAGATGAACGCGAGAGACAGATGAGATGAACGCGAGAGACAGATGAGATGAACGCGAGAGACAGATGAGATGAACGCGAGAGACAGATGAGATGAACGCGAGAGACAGATGAGATGAACGCGAGAGACAGATGAGATGAACGCGAGAGACAGATGAGATGAACGCGAGAGACAGATGAGATGAACGCGAGAGACAGATGAGATGAACGCGAGAGACAGATGAGATGAACGCGAGAGACAGATGAGATGAACGCGAGAGACAGATGAGATGAACGCGAGAGACAGATGAGATGAACGCGAGAGACAGATGAGATGAACGCGAGAGACAGATGAGATGAACGCGAGAGACAGATGAGATGAACGCGAGAGACAGATGAGATGAACGCGAGAGACAGATGAGATGAACGCGAGAGACAGATGAGATGAACGCGAGAGACAGATGAGATGAACGCGAGAGACAGATGAGATGAACGCGAGAGACAGATGAGATGAACGCGAGAGACAGATGAGATGAACGCGAGAGACAGATGAGATGAACGCGAGAGACAGATGAGATGAACGCGAGAGACAGATGAGATGAACGCGAGAGACAGATGAGATGAACGCGAGAGACAGATGAGATGAACGCGAGAGACAGATGAGATGAACGCGAGAGACAGATGAGATGAACGCGAGAGACAGATGAGATGAACGCGAGAGACAGATGAGATGAACGCGAGAGACAGATGAGATGAACGCGAGAGACAGATGAGATGAACGCGAGAGACAGATGAGATGAACGCGAGAGACAGATGAGATGAACGCGAGAGACAGATGAGATGAACGCGAGAGACAGATGAGATGAACGCGAGAGACAGATGAGATGAACGCGAGAGACAGATGAGATGAACGCGAGAGACAGATGAGATGAACGCGAGAGACAGATGAGATGAACGCGAGAGACAGATGAGATGAACGCGAGAGACAGATGAGATGAACGCGAGAGACAGATGAGATGAACGCGAGAGACAGATGAGATGAACGCGAGAGACAGATGAGATGAACGCGAGAGACAGATGAGATGAACGCGAGAGACAGATGAGATGAACGCGAGAGACAGATGAGATGAACGCGAGAGACAGATGAGATGAACGCGAGAGACAGATGAGATGAACGCGAGAGACAGATGAGATGAACGCGAGAGACAGATGAGATGAACGCGAGAGACAGATGAGATGAACGCGAGAGACAGATGAGATGAACGCGAGAGACAGATGAGATGAACGCGAGAGACAGATGAGATGAACGCGAGAGACAGATGAGATGAACGCGAGAGACAGATGAGATGAACGCGAGAGACAGATGAGATGAACGCGAGAGACAGATGAGATGAACGCGAGAGACAGATGAGATGAACGCGAGAGACAGATGAGATGAACGCGAGAGACAGATGAGATGAACGCGAGAGACAGATGAGATGAACGCGAGAGACAGATGAGATGAACGCGAGAGACAGATGAGATGAACGCGAGAGACAGATGAGATGAACGCGAGAGACAGATGAGATGAACGCGAGAGACAGATGAGATGAACGCGAGAGACAGATGAGATGAACTCCTTGCTTTAGCGGACCGGGTTTTTTTTTTTAAAATATTATTTTTATACTTGGTCTCTTTGTTGTTTCCTTTTAAAAAAGAACTATTACATAATTCTAAAAGAGTATATATGTCATTTATATACTATATAACGTATATAATATATATGTATATATATAAATATATATATATATATATATATATATATATGCCTATAGTGTATCCCAATAGATAGTCTGCAGTGTATACCGATAGATAGTGTGTAGTGTATCCCGATAGATAGTGTGTAGTGTATCCCGATAGATAGTGTGTAGTGTATCCCGATAGATAGTGTGTAGTGTATCCCAATAGATAGTGTGTAGTGTATCCCGATAGATAGTGTGTAGTGTATCCCGATAGATAGTGTGTAGTGTATCCCGATAGATTGTGTGTAGTGTATCCCGATAGATAGTGTGCAGTGTATCCCGATAGATAGTGTGTAGTGTATCCCAATAGATAGTGTGTAGTGTATCCCGATAGATAGTGTGTAGTGTATCCCGATAGATAGTGTGTAGTGTATCCCGATAGATAGTGTGTAGTGTATCCCGATAGATAGTGTGTAGTGTATGTGTATCCCGATAGATAGTGTGTAGTGTATCCCGATAGATAGTGTGTAGTGTATCCCGATAGATAGTGTGTAGTGTATTCCGATAGATAGTGTGCAGTGTATCCCGATAGATAGTGTGTAGTGTATCCCGATAGATAGTGTGTAGTGTATCCCGATAGATAGTGTGTAGTGTATCCCGATAGATAGTGTGTAGTGTATTCCGATAGATAGTGTGTAGTGTATCACGATAGATAGTGTGTAGTGTATCCCGATAGATAGTGTGCAGTGTATCCCGATAGATAATGTGTAGTGTATCCCGATAGATAGTGTGTAGTGTATCCCGATAGATAGTGTGTAGTGTATCCCGATAGATAGTGTGTAGTGTATTCCGATAGATAGTCTGTAGTTGTAGTAAAGCTGGACTTAAAGCAATTTTTTGGTGTTCAAAACCTAACAAGTAATGCGACAAAAAGTGTACTCAGCTTGTCTGAAACAACACAGTCTATTTGTAAAATAAAAAAGGGATTTGATTTTCTTTAGTTGCATTTACTAGTCTCACCCAACAAGGAAAGGAGTACGCCAAAATTAAAGTTGATGCAAGCTCCGCTAAGCACTTGACCGCTTACATCCCTGCTAAGAATTCAATGGTCGTCCCATCTTTATGGCTAAGCACTTGATCGCTTACATCCCTGCTAAAACTCTTTGGTCGTCCCATCTTTATGGCTAAGCTTACAGCATGATGGTCGTTTTTTGGGCTGCTGCTATTTTCCCGGCCAAAACTCCCGTACAGCGAGCAGGATCTGCACGTTGAAAGGGAAAATAAGGGGCGAGGGAGATGAATTCCCGATTAAAAAAAAAAAAAAAATGAAAGATCATTCTGGATTTCAAAGAAAACATGTTGAGTGAGGCCTGATTAAAGCAAACAAGTTTCGCTCTAAGACTTCTGATCGCCAGCAACGTTTTTTATCAAAAGGAAGAAAGTACAACATTTGAGGGCTTGGGGTGTGAGGCATGGACGCCAAAAATGTTTTTAAACACAGTACTGTTTGCAATGAACAAGAATTGGACTTCTAGCTCACGTAGCTGATACATAGGAAAACACGTTTAATATGTGAATATTTCGAGTTGACCAATTCATGGCAAAAAACAAACAAAAACCGTGATGTTTTACGCGTAAATAATTTTTATTGAACACCAGTTTAACAATTATTTCATTGATCACACATATATGTGTATGTTTCAGAACTTTGCTATTTAATACCATATAGTACGTCTCTACTTACCCAACCCAACACGTCTCCTATGTTCTATAGCAGGGGTCGGGAACCTTTTAGTCTGAGAGAGCCACGGACACCACATATTTTGAAATGTAATTCTGTGAGAGCCATGCATTATGTTTAAAACTAAAAATTAAGTAAATGTGTGCATTTTGTGTAATTTCAACACTAAAAATGCAATAATTATGTCTCTGAATTCTTTTTAATAACATTGTTATGCTGTTGCTAATCAATAATGAGTATTTCTTACCATTTTTTTTTTAAATCGAACATTTGTCTGCGAGCCAGATACAGCCATCAAAAGAGCCACATCTGGCTAGCGAGCCATAGGTTCCCGATCCCTGGTCAATAGTAATGTGTAGGTCATATGCGATAGTTGAAATCGGATACTTCATCTGATCTAAACATTTTAATAATACGAACTGTTACTTGATGTTGAGAAATTATAAGTGGGATACATTTTCTATATTAATGACTTTGGTGTGTTCGGTCACGTGGTTTGGTTCGGAAGGGACGTACGAGATGACAGTGACAAGTGTAAGGGCAGTTACTCAAAATATTGACAACTTTTTAAAAAAAAAGAATTTTGATTGGGGCATAATGATATTAGCATACTAAATATGCATAAATGTGGCTTAAAACAAGATTATTGCTATTTGCAAGTCTAAGATCATGTTTTAAATGATAAAATTAACTTTGATTTGTTAGTATATTCTAAACCAAATCATTATTTATTGTATGAGGTTTAAGTACAGAACTGCTTTAACAAGATTTTTTTTTTTACAAAGAGGTGATTTAATACAAAGTATGGTAAATATCTTTTTTGTTTACAAAGTATAGTAATATATACATTTTGTTTGTTAAGGTCCCTTTTTTAGAATTATATAATTTAATCTCAAATCTAAAGAGCAATGTTTAAATGTCGTAGTTATATATTTTGTGTATATTATAACGTGATATCATCACGTAATAGACTATACACACGCTTATACATCAATCTCAATGTTGGAAAAAAATAATTTAAATTCACATAACAATGTTACATAATCCTCGAATTTTTTATTCAATGAACTAGCAAGGTTTTATTTTTCGTTTATTTTCGACTGTGCATTTATGCCACAGTTCAGTTAATACATTTGGATAGCCATATTCAAGCCCAGACTTGTCATTACAGCCCTTATCTAATAATTGGGTTCCACTACGATTCAGTAAATTCGCTTTTATTCTCCCCGGGGAAATTCTTATCCCAAATTTGTCCCCTCTGTTATCAACTTCCATCTCTCTCTGTCGTCCTTGCTTAAAAACATGAACATATCCTCCATGCCCAGTTCATGATCATATCCTCTATGCCCAGTAATAATCGATCGACTTCAGAAGTCTTTACCCAGGCCATTCCCTTGAGCTCTCGATCTACAGCAGAGGACCACACCAATGACACCCTCAAGTCAGCCCAACCCCAGTCCTGGGAGTATCTCTGATGACGTGTACACCAAGGGCACCTTTACGTCAGCCCAACCCCAGTCTTGGGAGTATCTCTGATAACATGCCCACCAATGACACTACTAGCTTGGCATTTCAGGGGAAAGAAGTCGTGGGGTCGGTTTAGAATGATTCCAAGAAAAGAAAACTCCCTTTGAACTCTGTGGGGAGAGATAATCTTTCCTTGAAAAAAAAAATCCGTTAACTAAATTCACTTTTTTCTTGTCATCAAATGACGCTACTGTTCTACTGTACTACTGTATAATCTGGTTTCATGTGCATATTCCACATAATTTTTTGTCTGTACTGGACACTAGACTTATATCCAAATAATTTTTTTTTAGTTTGAACGATTAGATTTGAGCATGCGTTAGATAGGGATAGAATTTGGACAAAGTTCCCATGGTGGGGAGGGGGGAGAGAGGGGAGTTAGCACACTCATATAATGACCTAAAAAGTTAATAAGGTGATGTGCGGAAATGAGTATTGACCAATGGTCATAGGACATCTTTACTGAACAGTGTTCATAGGACTTCTGGGTTGCCTGATTGTCAAGGATATCTGAACTGACCGATTGTTATAGGGCATCTGGACTGACCTAATGTCACAGGACGTCTGGAAGGACCAATGGTCATTGGGCATCTGGACGAACCAATGGTCATATGGCATCTGGAAGGACCAATGGTCATTGGAAATCTGGAAGAACCAATGGTCATATGACGTCTGGACGACCCAATGGTCATAGGACATCTGGACGAATCTATGGTCATAAGACTATGGACGAACCAATGGTCATAGGACATCTGGACGAACCAATGGTCATAGGACTTCTGGACGAACCAATGGTCATAGGACGTCTAGAAATACTTATTTTTAGTCATGGGGCATTTGCACTTATGGTCATATGACATCTAGACTGACTAATGGTCATAGGACATCTGCATTGACTATTCGTCATATGACGTCTTTACTAACTAATGGCCATAAGACATTCGTACTAACGAATGTTTACATGGCGTCTGGATTGACTCACGGGCATTGTAAATTCGGAATGTGATAATATTGACGTGTTTGCATTACTAAAACGCTTAAAACTTTACACATGTTTACATGCGTTGTACAATACATAACTGTGATGTGTACACAGCAAATGTATCCAGATGTGCTATTAAAAAAATCCATAGCTTACATTTAACAAAGGTGAAACCAAGCGTGAAACATTATCCCCCATGCTATACTGAATAAACGAATTAGGGATCTGAGATGTGTGGTGTGGGAGAGGGGAGGGGGCTGCACTGGTTGAATGGTATTCATTTTTTGTGGGACCTTACGGAAATCAAAAGAGCAACAATCTTGCTGAGGGGAAATCAGTTGATAGAAGAGATCGGGGGGGGGGGGGGGGGGGGGGGGAGCGGTGGGGGCGCACAGGCAGGCAGACAAATAAATAGACATACATAGCCAGAGAGACCGACAGAAAGAGGAACGGAGTGGTGTATTTATAGATGGATGAATAAATCGAGTGTGTGTGTGTGTGGATGCCGAGTGAGGTAGAATGCCTTGATGAGAAAATAGAGGAAGTGACGTATCGAGATGGGAGAACGCAAAGTGACATTGTAGATTCATTGGTCTGTAAATTGCTATTGCGTCTTGAAGAAAACAGTGGCTTCACGCAAAAGATTTCATCATTTATCACAGGAGCAAATTTTCGGCTAGTACAAGGTAGCTCCTGACGGATCGAGAAAGCAAATATTTGACCACCCCATGAGACTGGTCTGAATGCTCAAATATGAAAACTGTTGCATGACGTCACTACTCTTCTTTTGTACAGGTTTTAAGTCTTTATGTTTCGAGATCTGGTTTTTTAACTTTGTGAATAGAATCCCCAAAAATTGAAAGACGAAGCAGAGAGACGAGTGGGCAGACAGACAGCAGCTCTCTTTGACAGTCAATTCCATCTGTTGGATTTCTTTCCCTCTGCCTGTCTGTAACCCTCCCCCCCCCCTCCCTGCAAGCTCTCCCCATTCAAGCCACTATGGGCCGGTGCAAGAGAGGGAAGGAACTCTGTTAGGACTGGAGCAATTTTCCCTAGGTTTGCTCAACTCCTTGTTAATGGTTTACAGTGTAGAGACGGAATTGGTAGCTTGGTATCAGGTCATAATAGGAAGTTGTATTGACCTAGTGTCGAAGTGTGGTCATGGCATCCAGTGCAGTTTCCGCAGCTGAATTCAGAGTAAAAACCTTTATAGCGTACGACCACACATGTACCACAAACATAACATAAACTTTACATAAGAAACATATGGACCACAAAAATAAGTATCATTATAATAAAAGAGCAAATATAATTAATATTATTGATGAAACTCCGTTAAAACAATTTTTTCGTACATTTTTCTGTTTCCTTTTGCCAGTTAAATGTCCCATCATCATTATTTTTCCTGTGGCAAAGTCACGTGGTGGTATGTTGGCTATGGAATAGACAAAACTCTACAAACTGTTGTATTTTGTTTGTACTATCGCCAGGAAGTTTTTCGGAAGCGAGTTACTTACGTTTTCATAGTTTTAGACAGCATAAATGTCATTTTAATAAAGCTTAGGTCAAAATTTTCAACGATCCACCCACATGCTCTTTGTCACATTTTAACAACTGATGTGTCGTTGTATTTTGGTCTTGTCACCGAACTTCATCACAGCAAGCTAAACAATCATAAGAAGCTAAACAATCACAAGAAGCTTAAAAAATCACACATAAGCTAAACAATCACAATAAGCTAAACAATCACAAGAAGCTAAAAAATCACACATAAGCTAAACAATCACACATAAGCTAAAAAAATCACACTTAAGCTTAACAATCACAGATAAGCTAAACAATCACACATAAGCTAAACAATCACACACACGCTTAACAATCACACACACGCTAAACAATCACAAGAAGCTAAACAATCACAAGAAGCTAAACAACCACACATAAGCTAAACAATCACAAGAAGCTAAACAATCACAAGAAGCTAAACAATCACACATAAGCTAAACAATCACACATAAGCTAAACAATCACAAGAAGCTAAACAATCACAAGAAGCTAAACAATCACACATAAGCTAAACAATCACACATAAGCTAAATAATCACAACCTAGCTATACCAATAGAAACACGGCACAACTTGGTTGAGATCACAGTGGAGAAGCACGTCCTTTTCTCGGCATAGAATAGATCTGATCAGTGTATTCAGGGGCGTACGGAGAGGGCGGTCCGGCACAAGTGGAAATTCTTTATTTCTTTAACGAATTTCCGCTACATCTTTACGCTTATGGTAAATCTGTAAAGTGAGACACTTGCCTGATATCACGAGACACTCGCCAGATATCACGAGACACTCGCCTGATACCAAGAGACGCTCGCCAGATACCACGAGACACTCGCCAAACCACGAGACACAAGCCAGATAACACGAGACACTCGTCAGATATCACGAGACACTCGCCAGATACCACGAGACACTCGCCAGATATCCCGTGACATTCATTAGCAGCTGGACCCTTTGTTTTAGAGTGAGCTTCTTTATTTCAGCATACAATGAAAGTGTAGCGATGACTTTTCAATACTCTTATTACACGAGTTATTTGCTTTACAATTGAGAGTAATCTCCCCCAGTTAAGTACGAGCTACTTGTTTTCAGACTCCAAAACCAATTTCACCCCCACCCCTCTTTCAAAAAACAAAAACAAACAAAAAAACAAAACAAAACAAAAAAAGGAAAGAAATAGCAATGAAAAACAAATATTTACGGTTGAAAAAAACAACGGGCAAACTATTTCTTAAGAGAAATAAAAATGGAAGTTATCACGACGTCAGCGTTATGACAGGGCCTCAGTATACGAAGACAACCCAGGTCTTAGCGAGTAATGGAGTATCTTAGCAGTTTGGCACTAGGAAATGTTTATTCATCATATTTGGAGCGGTAGGTCGGTTCTGGTAGTGGTTTCATATTCGAAGGGTCTTGAGTCCTAGGGGTCATTTAGGCCAGTACCTTGGTATTTTACTATCACTGATTGAAATTTTAAACTGGTCTTGAATTTTATCTTCCATTTTTCGGAATAAACTGTATTATTGTTTCCCATATAACGAGACAGCCAACGAATCCAGCACAGTTTAAGACCATACTTCCATTTCGACCAGTTGGCAACATTCCAAAGAGAGTCTGAGACATACTTCCATTTCGACCAGTTGGCAACATTCCAAAGAGAGTCTGAGACATACTTCCAATTTGACCAGACGGCCAACATTCCAAAGAGAGTCTAAGACCATTACTTCCAATTTGACCAGACGGCCAACATTCCAAAGAGAGTCTAAGACCATTACTTCTAAATTGACCAGACTGTCAATCACTCAAACATAGTCGAAGACCATGCTTCCAGTTTCTTGTATTATTCCTATATCTATACTGCTTCGCTTTCTTTCTTTTTTTTCAAGAACAAAGTTTTTTCAACTCATAACCGCAAATATTTCAACTGCCATTCCCATGCGTCACCATAGCAACATGAATGTTTACTTTGTTATAAGTTTGTAATAAAGAAATCACCATGTTTATAAAATTGTAAAAATTGTACTTGACACTAATTTCCGTTTGATGGGCTCAAAATTAAATTAACCAACAAATTACAATTGTACAAGTGCTTTAAAAAAAAAAATAGATCAAAGGACATTCTCCATTAACATGTTACATGGACGAGCCCCAGGGAAATGTCCCCACCCTCTACGTTTTCCCGCAAGTCTTCTACCACATCTCTGCTACCTCTGGACATTACATGACATTATTGTATCTTGAGTGTGTGTATGTTTTTATCACTGATTGTGTCTCTCTAATTGTGTGTCTCTAATTGTGTCTCTCTAATTGTGTCTCTCTAATTGTGTCTCTCTAATTGTGTGTCTCTAATTGTGTCTCTCTAATTGTGTGTCTCTAATTGTGTATCTCTAATTGTGTGTCTCTAATTGTGTGTCTCCAATTGTGTGTCTCTAATTGTGTGTCTCTAATTGTGTGTCTCTAATTGTGTGTCTCTCTAATTGTGTCTCTCTAATTGTGTCTCTCTAATTGTGTGTCTCTAATTGTGTGTCTCTAATTGTGTGTCTCTAATTGTGTGTCTCTAATTGTATGTCTCTAATTGTGTGTCTCTAATTGTGTGTCTTTAATTGTGTGTCTTTAATTGTGTGTCTTCAATTGTGTGTCTCTAATGAAGTGTCTGTCACTTTGACCGAATCTGCCAATGTGTAAAAGCATAATATAGATGATGAATGCAGCTTCAAAGAAAAAAAAAGAAAAAAAAAAGAACTTAGTATCGCCAAAAAATGAACATTTCTTCAAGATGAACATTTCTTTGGTTTGGCTGGTGACGTAAAGACCCGACAATCGTACTCTCGCATGATTTAAATTCAGCTATCAGCTATCAGCTATCAGCCATCAGCTCTCAGCTGACCTGGCACCATTGAGATCACTGAGCCATCTGAACCTTGTGACAATCCCCATCCAATCCACATACATATTTATATGCTGAGTCGGTCCAAGTCTCACGTGAATCTTGGTGGCTTGCACCCCATAAAACTGCGGCCACATCGCTATGGGGCAATGGACATTTACATTTTAAGGTTTCTGCTCTGATAGAGGTATGTCTGTGTGAGAGTATTGAAGTTTTTGTAGACCTTTATAGAGATTTTGGTGTCCTTGTTTTGGTTCACCGCGGAGTTGTATCAAATAAGTTATAGGATTATTTCCCCGTTTTGTTTGTGTGACCGTCTGAAGCAATGAACTTGTCCTTGTTTCGGCGAGTCATCGTCTCAACACAGCCGAGTCATCGTCCGAGCACGGCTGAGTCATCCTCCGAACACAGCCGAGTCATCGTCCGAACACAGCCGAGTCATCGCCCGAACACAGCCGAGTCTTTCACCCGGACACAGCCGAGTCCTCGTCCGAACACAGCCGAGTCATCGCCCGAACACAGCCGAGTCATCGCCCGAACACAGCCGAGTCTTTCACCCGGACACAGCCGAGTCCTCGTCCGAACACAGCCTAGGCATCGTCTGAACACAGCCGAGTCTTTGCCCGAACACAGCCAAGTCATCGTCCGAACACAGCCGAGTCTTCGCCCGAACACAGCTTTTCTTAAAGTCACTAGAAAGCTCTTACTATAGATGGAGAATTCTCGCTTGCCCTTGTAGACTGAAATTTCAATTATAGAGAGGTCCCACCCCCTCCCCTTAACCAGTGGTCGGCAAACTCACTAGTCAAAGGAGCCAAAAATCAGCCGCTGGACGATTGAAAAAAAACAAAATTAAAGCCAAAGTTCTTTTCAAGAAGCAAGTTTTTTTGGAGTCAAACCCGATTTGTGGCCTACTGGTCGAGACGTACTCAGGTCGCTAAAGAGTCGCATGCTGCTCGCAAGCCGAGATTTGCCGACTACTGTCCTAGACTAAAGGTTCGATTCAAGAAACGTCTCCCCTCTGGAAAGTAAATACGACGATCAACTCTGACTACTAGATAGAGATACGAGTGCTTCACAGAGACTTACAAGATTTTCACAGTGTCACAGACTACTATTTACACTTTTTAATTGTTATACGTGTTCAAGTTTACCAGGTTTTTGCTTTATTGTTTTTTTATATTTGAGTTTGTAATTTATATCAGAAATTGAAGAATATATAAATTGATCGTTGTCATTATCTCTAACGTTTTAATTTTTTTGTTTTTGTTTTTGTTTTTTTGCATTCTGGAATTCAATCCTTTGTTATGGTATTGTTCAATCCTTTATTATGTTATTGTTCAGTCCTTTGTTATGGTATTGTTCAATCCTCTGTTATGGTATTGTTCAGTCCTTTGTTATGGTATCGTTCAGTCCTTTGTTATGGTATTGTTCAGTCCTTTGTTATGGTATTGTTTATCTAACGAGACAAACCTTAAAACAGATTAAATTTGTTAAACTTTGTAACGGTAAGTAACGGTAAGTAACAACATCTAGAGCATGTATGTTGCCACGAGAGAATGTGCACATGTCAAATTTAAAAAAAACAAACAAAAAAGCATCTTAAGCTTGAATAAACGCTTTTGTAAGTAAGGTCAATTTGATTTTCCTCTAATGTTAACTTTATCGATAAATAATAAATTTGTAAATATTCTGTCACTCTAAAAAAATTCCACGTGGTTCTTACAAGAAAGTAACAATAAAAAGAAATTTTACATAGGTATTCCATTTAAGTAATAATAAGAAGAAACTTTACATAGGTATTCCATGAAAGTCACAATAAAAAGAGACTGTACATCGGTATTCCATGAATGAAACCGTAAAAAGAAACTTTAAATAAGTTTTCCATGAACGTTACGATAAATAGAAACTTGAATTATGTATTCCATGAATTTAACAATAAGTTGAACTTAACCTTTACGAGATACAAGACATTCTTTTAAATAGAAACCTTTGTAAACTGAAAACGAAAAATTTTTTGTTCACCAGCTATTTAATTTATCTTTATTAATTTGTTGCTTATTCGCTTGGAAATTTACTTGAAAAATTCAATTTTTTTCTACTGCCAAGTTTACAAGAAAATCTGACACTTGAAATTAAACACTTCTATGTTTTTACTTGAGAATGCATTTTAAAAACAGGTAGAATGGAGTCTACGCCTTCTTAAACAAAGCGCAATGTGTAATACATGTAACATTAAACAACTCAAAAAGCTAAATCAAGGTTCAGGGAGAATTGTCAGCGGAATTTCAGATTAGACAAGGCCTTACGACATGGATACTCACTGTCTTGTATGCTATTTAACCAAACATTAGAGGCGGTTAGAAGAGGCATTGTTACGCACTGCCTTCTATTGTGAGAAATTAATCTCCTATTTTAAATTTATGGCTCGTTCAAACAGTGCACAAAAAAGGACGATATCATAGAGAAATACAGTAATAAAGATACGACACGCAAAAACAGTTGCCAATTACAATTAATTAGATTTATTTAAGTATTAATATGATTACAAAACAAAAGAAATATAATTACAAATCATGAACTTACAGAGTATGGTAGATCTTGTACCGGCACACAGTTAGTACAATGTGCCAATTAATAATGTACAATGACGAATGTGAATAAACACACATGAGTACTCAAAGAATAATACACGCCTCGAAGTTAAAAATATCTATCAATCTGAATCTCAGTGAATTTCTGAAACACCTTATTTATATAGTGGGTCTACCGACGCGTCCAGAAACGCCTTTGACATTGTTTACCTTTCTCGTCAAATCGAGAACGTTCCACAATTAGGAGGGGACAAACTAACCATGTTTAATTGGAAGTCGGCAGTAAACACGACATATCAAAAGGACAAGCCCCGCCCATCTATGAACGTAGCGTCTGATAGGAATCTAATTTTGGGTCAAGCAAAGTTCATGGCACGGGAAACGTGTCCTACATAACAGGCATACATATTGACACAAGAGAAAAAATCACAGGATATTTCCGAGGGAAAATCAAGACCCACAACCATTGGGTACTCTCTACAATCAACCCCTTCAGTACCTTGCATATGCTGATGACATAGCACTGTTAGGGAAAATATTAAAGACATCAAAAGCGATTATTGAATTTGTAGACGCATCACTACAATCAGGACTGGAAGCTAACAAACCCCAAAAAACAAAATACGTGACTATGGTAAGAGAAGAACAGACAGATGAAGCCATTCAAATTGGAAACCAGACTTTTTAAAAAGTAAATCAAATCAAATACTATCTTTATTAAATGGATCTTTATTAAATGAAAGAAATGAAGTACTGACAGAAATAAATAGAAAGAATATCAGCCGGGAACGGGGCATCCTTCGGTAGCGAAGAAATACTCCAAAGGTAAACACATGACAAAGAAAAACAAAGAAACTATTTATAAAACAGTCATCAGACCCAGAGGCGTAGCGAGGGTGTTTGGCGCCCGGGGACAAGATTCGCGCCCGGGGACAAGATCCATTTTAAAGCGCCCCTTTTTTCTTTTTTTTCAACTCTCAAACCCATCATTTGTACCAATAATATAATATCAAAGCACATGTGTGCGCCCCTAACTAGCTTGCGCCCGGGGACATCTGTCCCCCCTGCCACCCCCTCGCTACGCCTCTGATCAGACCAGTTGTAACATACACAAGTGAAACTGGCACCCAGACAAAAACTACATAAAACATTAAACACATGCGAGAGAAAAATTATCCGGAAACCATATGAACCAAAAAAGGATGAATATATATGGATGAATGCGAACCAACAATGAATTGTACAGTATCTATCAGGATTCCACGCTAGTAGCAGAAAAAAAGGGTAGGCTGCGCTGGGCAGGACACTTAGAGAGAATCTCAAATGACAGAGAAGTGAAGAGGGTATATCACAAAACCCCCAGAGGAAAACGGCTAAAAGGCAGACCTAGGCTTAGGTGGATGGATGATGAAAAAGATCCCCAGCAGCTGGGAATCCAAGCATGGAAAGAAAAGCATTAGTTTGGTCTGAGTGGAAGAAAGTAGTGAGGCAGGCCAAAGGGATGGGTGGATGGTATTAATTGTTCATAATTAACTTGAAGTCCACATGGTGGCATGTTGTTGTTTTTGTTTGTGCGTGGGTGGGTTCTGTGTGTGTGTGCATGTGTGTGTGCATGTGTGTGTGTGGGGGGGGGGGGGGGCGTGGGTGCATGTGGGTGTAAAAAGACTCACTGTGAACATCGTTATAGATAAAATTCAACTTTGTCATAAAGATCTTCAAAAGGGTTAAATAACAAATTGTTTAAAGTTATTTATCATGAGCTCAGGAAATAATGTTGTGCATCGCTTGTGTTACCATGGAGATTCAGCTAGAGACTCGACCTATCTAGATGGGAACCTTGCCACCTCAGGGAACCCATTTTTATTATGATTTTATTTTCATAAATGCATAAAGCCGATGACACAGACATAAAGAGCAGACTTAAGTTGAAGGACACGTTTGGATGCTCCAGTGAATGAGACCAAGAAAAACAAACTCGCTGTTTTAAAAGAGTTTAAAAAATGGAAGGATGTTTGTTGATCACGGCCCTTGATGGGAAATAGGGGGGGGGGGAAAGAGCGAGAACTCTGGTGATCATTGGGTCGTGAAATAGATATCAGCCGGTGGATTCTGTCAATGAAAATGCTCTCCATATTCTGGCTGCAGCATCTCAGGTTCACGGCCCTTGATGGGAAATAGGGGGGGGGGGGAAAGAGCGAGAACTCTGGTGATCATTGGGTCGTGAAATAGATATCAGCCGGTGGATTCTGTCAATGAAAATGCTCTCCATATTCTGGCTGCAGCATCTCAGGTAGTGCCATAAAAGATAATTAAAGAACCCGGTACAGCTCAGGAAAACAAAGCGGACACGGTTGTCAGAGACAAAAAGTCGTACTTCAAACCACCCTGACCAGACTTTCAGGGGCAAGTCTTACTTCAAACCACCCTGACCAGACTTTCAGGGGCCGGTCTGTCGTTGTGTTCGTCCGGGTAAGAGAAGGATCAGATTTTAGTCCTGATCTGTTCTCAGTAACAGTTAGCCTAGAAATAGAAAATAAAATATTTATATATATTTATTTTAGCACCAGCTCCTTGTTTTTATATTGTTCAAGCCACGACTGCACTGTTGTTAACCTCATTAAACACAACTTCACTGTTGTTAACCTCATTAACCACAACTTCACTGTTGTTAAACTCATAGCCAAAACTTCACTGTTGTTAACCTCAATATTGTTAAATGTATTTCTGTCTCAATATTCTGCTTTTTCTTTTCTTTTAAATTCTCATTCCAAAAAAAAAAAAAAAAAAAAAAAAAAAAAAAAAAAAAAAAAAAAAAAAAAAAAAAAAATAAAAAAAAAAAAAAAAAAAAAAAAAAAAAAAAAAAAACAAAAAAAAAAAAAAAAAGAAAATGGATTTTTTTTTTTTTTTTTTATTTTTTTTTTTATGATGTTAGGAGGGGGAGGGGGGGGGGAGGGGAGGAAAGTGTGGGTGCGGGGGGGGGGGGGGGGGGGGGGGGGGGGGGGGGCATTTTCGGTCCATTTTCACCCTGCACAGCAGCTAATGGAGTGGTTTTTTTTTTCTTTTCGTCTTATATTATTTCGTTATGAGTAGGACGAGGAAGTGAAGCGACGCAAGTTATTGTATCAGGCTGGGGAGGGGGGGGGCAAGGGGGGGGGGCATTTTCGGTCCATTTCGCATAGAAGTAAATTTGAAATGGCTTATTTTTAATGCACATTAGGTAACTTTTGTGAAACTCCGGGTTGAAATGGGTTGAAAGACTTTGACATTGTATGCTTGTAGTTAGTTTTTGTAGTGTTGCGTTTGTTTTAAATGTAGTAAATTATAGATATGTTTTTTTGTTGACTTTGTACCGCGCTTCGAGCCTTTGGGGATGAAGCGTGTTTTTGAAATGAACTTTATTATTATTATTATTAGGGGTGGCTAGATAAAAGACCGCTCCCCGGGGCGTCAGAAACTCTAGGTTCTCCATTAATAACAAGACTGAGGATAACATCGCCACAGCGGACGAAGCAAAGAGAGGGATGTAGCCTACAGATGTAAGCAGTGACTTTGACTCCAGCCACACACCTTACAAGGTGGTGTTTGCATTGGTGAAGATGGGCCGGGTGGGACACGGCTTCACTATTGATATGATTTCTAGTGTGGAGGATCTTGTCCACTGAGCCGAGAGTTATGTCTTTAGGTACTCTGCGATTTCAACTTATTTCAAGCCGTGGAGCTATTTCATAGCTCCGGGTTTAGTCTTTGACATATTTCTGATCCATCCACTCTGTGGAGCCATTTTATAGCTTCGGGTTTGGTCTTAGACATATTTCTGATCCATCCATTCTGTGGAGCCATTTTATAGCTTCGGGCTTGGTCTTAGACATACTTCTGATCCATCCACTCTGTGGAGCCATTTTATAGCTTCGGGTTTGGTCTTAGACATATTTCTGATCCATCCATTCTGTGGAGCCATTTTATAGCTTCGGGTTTTGTCTTAGACATATTTCTGATCCATCCACTCTGTGGAGCCATTTTATAGCTTCGGGTTTGGTCTTAGACATACTTCTGATCCATTCATTCTGTCGAACCATTTCATAACTTCCAGTTTGGCTATAGATATATTTCTGATCCATACACTCTGTGCTGCCATTTTATAGCTTCGTGTTTGGTTTTAAACATATTTCCGATTCATCCATTCCCACATAGTCCCTTATGTTGTTCGATTCGTCAATGTTCTTGAGTCTTATTCTGTTTTACCTAAATGCCTCGGACTAGACCTGGATATTACGAATATTACGAAAATATCCAATGGTAATAATTGGATTAAATTATTCTTCCTCTCCGAGGATTTTGATATCTTAAACACAAATATTTCTTCAATCAAATGTCATAACTTTCGATTCATTTTATCTTAGAGGCAAACTCGCTACATGAACCTAGATGTGGCTGAGCTCTAGGCAAACTCGCTACATGAACCTAGATGTGGCTGAGCTCTAGGCAAACTCGCTACATGAACCTAGATGTGGCTGAGCTCTAGGCAAACTCGCTACATGAACCTAGATGTGGCTGAGCTCTAGGCAAACTCGCTACATGAACCTAGATGTGGCTGAGCTCTAGGCAAACTCGCTACATGAACCTAGATGTGGCTGAGCTCTAGGCAAACTCGCTACACGAACCTAGATGTGGCTGAGCTCTGAGAAGACCAGGCAGTCAATGCAAACATGTGAACCTGGGACTAACGAAAAGTGCTCAGCCCCACTGCTCCCATCCCTCGTGATGTGTGCTGAATGAAGGCGAAAACAATTTAAGCGATAAGAATAGATTTATTTGAAAATAATCCAGAATGCTACCTGTAAAGGACGACTACCTGTAAGACAATTCTACCTGTAAGGTGTCTTTTCATTTAAAAAGGAAATTTATTCCGGCACTTCATAAACGTGAATATATCATGTCAATAATTTAAGTTGAAAATGAACATGTGTACGAGATTTGCATGAACAATATGGGATTAAGAGGGACGATGAGACATTCAATACAATGCAGTTAAATCCAGCTACCAAATAGACCCGCTTCTAAGACACCCAAGTACCTAACAAATAGACCCACTACTAAGACACCCAAGAACCTACCAAATAGACCCACTACTAAGACACACAAGAACCTACAAAATAGACCAACTGCTAAGACACCCGAGAACCTACCAAATAGATCCACTACTAAAAGACACTCAAGAGCCTACCAAATAGGCCCGCTTCTAAGACACCCAAGAACCTACCAATTAGACCCACTGCTAAGACACCTAAGAACCTAAAAATATAGACCGCTACTAAGACACCCAAGAACCTACCAATTAGACCCATTACTAAGACACCCAAGAACCTACCAAATCGACCCGCTTCTAAGACACCCAATAACCTACCAAATAGACCTACTACTAAGATACCCAAGAGCGTACCAAATAGATCCACTACTAAAAAAAAAGATTGAGACGACCAAAGACAATTAACTCGGTCATTATTCCATCCCTTACTTATCCGTGTGAGACCTCGGCCCTAAATAAAAGGTTCGAGACAAATATCTTCACTCACGAGATGAGACTTTAACCAGTAAAACAAGCGCTGGTCACATTAGGAGCCGGGAAATAAAACAAATGGTCGCTGTCATCCCAACTATCCAGTATATGGCCAATCACAATCATCCAGTACATTTGCCAATCAAAATCATCCAGTAAATGACTCACCCCAATCATCCAGTATTCGGCTCATCTCAATCATCCAGTATATAGCATATCCCAATCATTTTGATTATTTAGTGTTCACTCGTTTGACTTGAAAAAAAGTAAATTTTCTTGACCAGATACATGTTTGATACATTTGGATCCATTCCTGACATAATTGCAGTAACGACCCCATGCCACTTATCCACTGTTACATACCAACAACATTCGAACTGCTACTTGAGACATTTTTAAGCTTTCCACTTCCCATTAAAACTTGATTTATTTACTTTTAATTGGGATAATTTTAAATGGAATTCTTGCTGTAGCCACCTGCCAAAAAAGAAAAGAAGTCTTTCTGGCAACAAGGTCTTGGGAAAATCTATTTGCTATAACGTGGTAGTAATACTAAGAAAATGTTTGTCTTGTCCTCGCCAACATCAATTGAGTTTCTGGGGCGACAAACAGCTAAGCGGTTTGGAGTTGTCCCTTGGCTTTTTAGAATTAATTTCCTTTGACATTTTTAAAAAAAAATATTTTATTTTGTAAACGCAAGTTCCAGCCATTTTTAAGACACTCTTTGGAGACATCCTAGCTAGACTAATCTTTGGCCCTAATGTTATGCCACCCATGTTTATAAGACACCTGAGATCATTGTTGAAATTTAAATATCAAAATTATAAATTGTGTAGTATGTTAGCAGACTAAGGAGCACATGTTGATTTGCCAATGACAAGAAATGTCTGATTGACGTACACAGCAATAGAACAAATTTTCGTTACCTCCATTTCTTTATCTCCTCCCGTCTTTCTGTCTGTCTGTCTGTCTGTCTGTCTGTCTGTCTGTCTGTCTGTCTGTCTGTCTGTCTGTCTGTCTCTCTCTCTCTCTCTCTCAGAGAGAGAGAGAGAGAGAGAGAGAGAGAGAGAGAGAGAGAGACTCTCTCTCTCTCTCTCTCTCTCTCTGTCTCTCTGTCTCTCTCTCTCTCTCTCTCTCTCTCTCTCTCTCTTTCTCTCTCTCTGTGTGTGTGTATCTGTCTCTGTGAGGCAATGTCATTCACTACTATTTTAGTTACTTTGAACGCGCATCAACTGAATGTCAATGAATGTCATTTAATTGTCGCTTAAAATAATGTCATCTAATGTTGTCGAAAAAACTATATTTTTTAAGCCTAATTTTAACGTCTTCCTTGATTGAAATTATACAGCGATATGACGCTAACTGGGGAGTAGTTTGTGAATTAAAAAACTTCACACACTCCTGATATTCCAATTATATTAAAAGGTTTCCAGGTGAAGATTCAGACAGTCTACTGAACATTATTGATAGAAATTCCCACGGAAGATCGATGTCTTAATTCTAATTGGCGTCTGTCAGTCCTTGCACCTGTCACTCAGCCCTTTGTTAGGCGCCAAGTATTTCTTCAGCCGGGTTTCAAATTTCGCATGAAATCTTTCAGCTTTATTAAGTTGCTTGAGTTGCATCAGAACTTGACATTGGCAGACGCTTAAAACTTGACAAAGGCAGCCGGTTAAAACTTGACAACGGCAGCCGGTTAAAACTTGACAACGGCAGCCGGTTTACAACCTGGCAACGGCAGCCGGTTTACAGCCTGGCAACGGCAGACGGTTACAGCCTGGCAACGGTAGCCGGTTACAGCCTGACAACGGCAGCCGGTTACAACTTGACAACGGCAGCCGGTCACAACTTGACAACGGCAGCCAGTTACAACTTGACAACGGCAGCCGGGGCTTAGCTTAAGTAAAACTTTGCATTTTGAAATAAAAATGTTTTGAATCCTCGACAATTTTCCACCGAAACAGATTACGCCAGGCCAGACACGGAGCGGGCCTGGTGTTGTAGAATAAGATACCAGTCTTATATACTACAGGGTGATAACATTGAGAAAATACGATTATTTTCCACATTAATAATACATCATCTCTATTGCTGCCTTTAATCTTGGTTTTGGAAAACCCAACTTCAGAAAATAACAATGGCCAACACGTCATTTTTCTAACTAGTTTCTATTTCTTGTCGTTATTTTTTTCATTTGTCCTTTCTGCTGAGGAAGGCTCTTAGACGAAACTTTCTTCTTACATTGTCCCGTCTTTCTATTCAATCGTCACACACATTGTTATAGTAATCACGTCACATAAGCTTGAACGCAGTCCTTCATTTATTAACATTTATTATCATTAATTATCCCCATTTCTAATAGTTGGTAAAATTGGTTCGTACAAATCACGTCATTCTATATATGAGCTACTTAATTTTCTAATGTGTTTTCTTAGTTTCAAGTTCATGCAGTAAGTCAGTAGACAGTAAGTCAGTAGACAGTAAGTCAGTAGACAGTAAGTCAGTAGACAGTAAGTCCGTAGGCAGTAAGTCCGTAGGCAGTAAGTCAGTAGGCAGTAAGTCACTGGCAGCAAGTCAGTAGGCAGTAAGTCCGTAGGCAGTAAGTCCGTAGGCAGTAAGTCCGTAGTCAGTAAGTCACTGGGCAGCAAGTCACTGGGCAGCAAGTCACTGGCCAGCAAGTCACTGGGCAGCAAGTCACTGGCCAGCAAGTCACTGGGCAGCAAGACACTGGGCAGCAAGTCACTGGGCAGCAAGTCACTGGGCAGCAAGTCACTGGGCAGTAAGTCAGTGGGCAGTAAGTCAGTGGGCAGTAAGTCAGTGGGCAGTAAGTCAGTGGGCAGTAAGTCAGTGGGCAGTAAGTCAGTGGGCAGTAAGTCAGTGGGCAGTAAGTCAGTGGGCAGTAAGTCAGTGGGCAGTAAGTCAGTGGGCAGTAAGTCAGTGGGCAGTAAGTCAGTGGGCAGTAAGTCACTGGGCAGCAAGTCAGTAGGCAGTAAGTCAGTAGACAGTAAGTTAATAAGATTGCTAAGCACTCCTCTTCGCTTTATCATGTTAAACATCAGACTATAAAGAAGCTATGTCCAATGGTATCAAGGTCAAGGAATCCAAGCTAAGCGCCGTATGTTCAGAAATGGTTCTTTTTAAATTAAAAAAGTAAATGCTGCTAAAGCTTATGTTCATACTCAATGCATACGCTCCAACAATCTCATCTCAAACAATCTCATCTCAAACAATATCATCTCAAACAGCCCCCTATCTTCAATGCATACGCTCAAACAATCTCATCTCAAACAATCTCATCTCAAACAGCCCCCTATCTTCAATGCATACGCTCAAACACTCTCATCTCAAGCAGCCCCCTATCTTCAATGCATACGCTCAAACAATCTCATCTCAAACAATCTCATCTCAAACAGCCCCCTATCTTCAATGCATACGCTCAAACAATCTCATCTCAAACAATCTCATCTCAAACAGCCCCCTATCTTCAATGCATACGCTCAAACAATCTCATCTCAAACAGCCACCTATCTTCAATGCATAAGCTCAAACAATCTCATCTCAAACAATCTCATCTCAAACAATCTCATCTCAAACAATCTCATCTCAAACAATCTCATCTCAAACAATCTCATCTCAAACAGCCCCCTATCTTCAATGCATACGCTCAAACACTCTCATCTCAAACAGCCCTTTATCTTCAATGCATACGCTCAAACAATCTCAACTCAAACAATCTCATCTCAAGCAGCCCCCTATCTTCAATGCATACGCTCAAACAATCTCATCTCAAACAATCTCATCTCAAACAATCTCATCTCAAGCAATCTCATCTCCAACAGCCCCCTATCTTCAATGCATAAGCTCAAACAATCTCATCTCAAACAATCTCATCTCAAACAATCTCATCTCAAACAATCTCATCTCAAACAATCTCATCTCAAACAGCCCCCTATCTTCAATGCATACGCTCAAACACTCTCATCTCAAACAGCCCTTTATCTTCAATGCATACGCTCAAACAATCTCAACTCAAACAATCTCATCTCAAGCAGCCCCCTATCTTCAATGCATACGCTCAAACAATCTCATCTCAAACAATCTCATCTCAAACAATCTCATCTCAAGCAATCTCATCTCCAACAGCCCCCTATCTTCAATGCATAAGCTCAAACAATCTCATCTCAAACAATCTCATCTCAAACAATCTCATCTCAAACAATCTCATCTCAAACAATCTCATCTCAAACAGCCCCCTATCTTCAATGCATACGCTCAAACACTCTCATCTCAAACAGCCCCCTATCTTCCATGCATACGCTCAAACAATCTCAACTCAAACAATCTCATCTCAAGCAGCCCCCTATCTTCAATGCATACGCTCAAACAATCTCATCTCAAACAATCTCATCTCAAACAATCTCATCTCCAACAGCCCCCTATCTTCAATGCATACGCTCAAACAATCTCATCTCAAACAGCCCTTTATCTTCAATGCATACGCTCAAACAATCTCATCTCCAACAATCTCATCTCAAACAATCTCATCTCCAACAGCCCCCTATCTTCCTCAGATTGCTTTCATCATTACATTTACAAACCATAATGCAAATTAACCAAACTTCCGGCGCGGTGTTCGTTAATGAACGCCTGAAGATCACAAGATATAAGCTAGTTATCCTGATAAGCGCCAGCTATTATCCGCATTAAGAACTCATTCTGCCCACACCCCCCCCCCTCTTTTTCCCCCAATGTAAGTATACTCGGTGCTAATTGTCGCGCCTATCTCTCCTAGCTTGGAGCCCAGCAAGCCATAATGGTGTGAGATCTCTTCACGACCATGTCCGCTGATCAATGCCCGCCATAAAGGCGAGTCCCAAATGTTCAGCCATCAGGACGAAGTTACAGTTTACATTCTTTTCATGTTACCTTGAAGTTCCTTGTTGTTACATTTCAGACAACGCAGTGAGGACTCGGGTACAGGATATCATATTGCTTACTGTTACTTCAGGATTAGACTTAAGCTCTAGTCTGTGTTGTCCAAGTCCAATTTAAAAACAAAACAATGATCAACAAAGGCCACATGCAATATTGCCGTTTTGAAAATATTTGTTTCGTGCCATCATTGTTAAAAAAAATCTATTTGCAGCCCCCCCCCCCATTTTTTAAAAAATTTTCCCCACACACACACTTTTTTTGGCACCTTTGTCCCTCCCTTGCAAAAGTAATAAATGTGACGTTGTTCCGTTTTGAAAATATTTGTTTTGTGCCATCATTGTTAAAAAAAATCAATTTGCCGCCCCCCCCCCCCCATTTTTTAAAAAATTTTCCCCACACACACACTTTTTTTGGCACCTTTGTCCCTCCCTTGCAAAAGTAATAAATGTGACGTTTTCTAACGATTAACTTGATGCGCCCCAGTGGGGGTGACAGAGATGTGTTGTGTAGAATTGCTGACTAGACACTTTCTATCACCTCACCACAGCTGTGGACGCATGACGGATATACATTGTGGAGCATGGAATCAAAAATACTCTAGAATCCCACGGTGTAATTAGGCCAAATATTTCACAGACATCGCTGATAAGATTTTTTTCTCGTTCTTCGAAATGTCTGCCAAAAAGTTTTTCTCCCACGCCCATTCCCCCCATCAATATTTCTCCTCCCAATGATACATATGAGACGTGTGTCTCTGGCAAATGAATCAGCCCTCCCCCCCCCTCCCCCACTCTTTTTTTTTGTCACCACCTTTATTTACTTGGCAAATTGACATCAAGTTCCTTGTGTCTATTTTGAGCCCTCTTTTCCTCCTCCTCCTCCTCCCAAGCATTCCACTGCGCATCTCTTCCCTAAAAGTTAATAGTCTCAAAGGTAATAGGCGTGCCATATGGTTCATGTTAGTTTTACGTGGAGTACAGAGCTACATGGTAAGTGTGTGAGATAAAGAGAGAGGGAGAGAGAGCTAGATAATGACAGAGAGGAAGAAGTGCGTTTTGTTTGTAGTATAAGAGAGAGAGAGAGATAGAGAGAGAGAGAGACGGACAGACAGATAGACAGACAGAGAGAGTGAGAGAGAGAGAGAGAACGAAAGAAAGTGTATAACAGATAGCGCATATCAATCGGGGGAAACTGAGGTATGTGCTATTGCTCCCAGCCATTTTTAGACAATTTTTATTTAAGATCTCCTCTTAAGGCGACATACTTCCCCACCTACTTCCAGCCTTCTTCCACCCAACTTCCACCCAACTTCCCCTTACTTCCACCCTACTTCCACCCTACTTCCATCCTACTTCCACCCTACTTCCACCCTACTTCCACCCTACTTCCACCCTACTTCCACCCTACTTCCACCCTACTTCCACCCTAATTCCACCATACATCCACCCTACTTCCACCCTAATTCCACCCTACTTCCACTTTACTTCCACCCTACATCCATTAAACTTCCACTCAACTTTCCCCCAACTTCCAACCAACTTCCAACCAACTTCCAACCAACTTCCACACTACCTGAACCCTACCTCCATATTACATCCACCCTACCTCCACATGACATCCACCTTAAATACACCATAAATGCACCCTACTTCCATATTGCAACATCCTTACCTCCATCCTGCCTCCACCTTACATACACCTTACATTCCCCCTACCTCCACATTACTACCCTCATAACTCTTCCCTACCTCCACTTTACATCTACTTTACCCGCTTACGTTAACCTTAAATCTACCTAAGATTCACTTTAAATCCACTTTTCCTCCACCCAATCTTTTCTATACCTCCAGGCTCTAGCATACCTTCATGTTGTACCCATCTTCCTTCCCTATTCCATTCTTACCGCCACCCTACCTTCAGCCTACCTCCATCCTTATGCCCACCCAATCTCTTCTATACCTCCAGCATACCTTCATGTTGTACCCATCATCCTTATGTCCACCGTACCTTCGCTTTCATCCACCATACCGTCACTCTCAAATAAAACAAGTGTATTATTTTTTCACGACCCCAGCAACAGTAATTTTAGCAGTGTGGCACATACCAGGACATCTATCAGCCTGGCAGTGTGGTGCATACAAGGGCATCAGTCAGACTAGGCAGTGTGGTGCATACAAGGCCATCAGTCAGACCTGGCAGTGTGGTGCATACAATGGCATCTGTTAGACTTGGCAGTGTGGTACATACAAGGGCATCTGTCAGACCTGGCAGTGTGGTGCAAACAATGGCATCTGTTAGACTTGGCAGTGTGGTCCATACACTGGCATCTGTCAGACCTGGCAGTGTGGTACATACTGGGACATCATTAAATTAAATGCATAATTGTTAATGTCATGAACTCATCCTCCCATCCTTACAACTAAACCATTTCATAAAAGACGTTCTCTCTACTCGCATTTCGATCTTGTGTGTATTCACACGTCACATTTAAGATTTCTCGTGCAGTGTTCACCCGGTGAACTGGGTCGACAAAATAATACAAACATTTCCGTGTTTTTTTTCTCTTTTTTGTGTCTCCCATGGTATCATTGTTATTTTTTCATTGCACATAATCTGTCAGTTTTCACTGTTTCCTTGCATACTTCTATTGACAGTGTTATTGTAAGCGAAAATATCAGCCTAACTACGCCAAAATTATTTCACAAATTATCAATTCTCAGGTACTGTCTAAATGTTCGCGTTTGCCTGCTTTTATCAATAACAAACACCAACAGTAATTCATTTCTTAGTTGCAAACAAACAAACTATTAGAAACCTTTCTACGTGACAACCACACTGACTTCTGTATAAAGAAGATAACATTCGTAGTCTGCATCCATAAAAGAACAAATGTGTTTGAAGGTTGATCTTTCCACCGGTCTCCTTTAATAACATCAATGGCAGGAACTACTTGATCCAAAAGTTCGTTTAGTTGTTTTAAACGCAATTTTTTATGACAAGTGCTTCTGCTGCAATAAATAGTGATCAAATGTTATATTAAAATTGATCTTTTTCGCTAAAGACACACGTCCTTTGACAGACCCAATCGTAGAAGATGCTCCGTCGGTACAAACACCAACACAATGGTACCATCACAGATGTTGCTCCGTCGGTACAAACACCAACACAATGGTCCCATCACAGATGTTGCTCCGTCGGTACAAACACCAACACAATGGTCCCATCACAGATGTTGCTCCGTCGGTACAAACACCAACACAATGGTCCCATCACAGATGTTGCTCCGTCGGTACAAACACCAACACAATGGTCCCATCACAGATGTTGCTCCGTCGGTACAAACACCAACACAATGGTCCCATCACAGATGTTGCTCCGTCGGTACAAACACCAACACAATGGTCCCATCA
>CAXITT010000004.1:1624337-1634976 GCA_964033795.1 Lymnaea stagnalis | reverse complement strand
TAAAAAAAAAAAAAAAAAAAAAAAAAAAAAAAAAAAAAAAAAAAAAAAAAAAGAAAATAGAAGGTTACCGGAGAAATGTGTTTCTTGCTGCCGAAATTGTATTAAAAAAACAAGAATATGTGGATACCACGTGATGTTGGAACGCCACGTGGCCCTTAAGTGGTCTCTAATGTGACTGAACCAATTTGACAAGGGTCCCAATTTGAGCCAATTTGACAAGCACATTATGAAATCCACACCAATGTCCCTGTATTGCATGGATCAATATCATCTCCCAGGAGCTTGCAGGCTTCAATGTCTAAATGTGCACGTCTGCAACCGGGTAAACTGTGCACCATAATGCGAATAGGAACAAAATATGCAATTCTACGAGTGTTGGACTGCGATAGAGCTTTCAAGTAGATTACTTAAACTCAGTTTGTTTAAATAAAACAATGTAAGTTATGATTTGATAATTATAATGAAGGCGTCTGCTGATAGGTTTACATTTGTATCCTGTAGGATCATTATTTAAGCTGAGCGTGTAGTGTTTTATCTACACAAATTGTTAGTGTTTAATTAATCTAAAATGTACAATTCAATACACAAATAAAACATGTATTTCTGTAACCATGTATGATGGACGCAGTGGATAGAGCAAGGGGAGGGCGACTCAAAAAGTGTAAATCTTTCGTGACCTCTTGACCAGTGGTTAAAGCTCATAATCTGAGAAAGGGGTAATAGACAGGGGTCTGAGGGTCGATCATTTAAATAGAACATTGGAATACCATGTGCTCTATGATTTCAAGGGAACCCTTCAGTTATATCGAAAATCACCATAAAATTCTGTCCCTATGTCTGATTATGAAATGGTATCATTGATGGTCTGCTGAAAATGTATTACCATGATGATTATTTACCTCGTAAAATTAATAGTGAAGTAAAAAAAATATTATTTTATGCTACGTAATTATTGCTCATGCCCCACTCTCCGGGAAATCTGATGTACTTCATTTCCTGCAACGTCTGTACTAAATAGTGTTGTCCACTACTGTTATCCATCTAATGAATCTAACGAGTCGAATGTATTGAGATTATGGGTTGTCCATCTAATGAATCTAACGAATCGAATGTATTGAGATTATGGGTTGTCCATCTAATGAATCTCACCAATCGAATGTATTGAGATTATGGGATGTCCATCTAATGAATCTCACCAATCGAATGTATTGAGATTATGGGTTGTCCATCTAATGAATCTCACGAATCGAATGTATTGAGATTATGGGTTGTCCATCTAATGAATCTCATGAATGGAATGTATTGAGATTATGGGTTGTCCATCTAATGAACTTCGCTAATCGGAAGTGTTGAGATTATGGGTTGTCCATCTAATGAACTTCGCTAATCGGAAGTGTTGAGATGATATGATGTCCATTTAAACAACCGCGCTGCTCGGATGTATTGAGATGACATTGAACGTAACAATAGTAACACATTTACAAAACTTATTTGACGTTATTCTATCTCTCTAAAACCACATCTAAAAAAAAAAAAAGACGTACACTTGCACCCTTACCGCACCCCCCTCTCCCCACCCAAAGCCATCACCCTTGATCTTGACATAACCTCAAAACAACAAAGGAGCGTGTATTGAACTAACAGACAACAAGAAAAAATAACAACCGACTCCATTTCAAGACTGTATGTTTACACACAAGGCATTTAAGAGTATTTATCTTCCTCTCTTTCATTTTTTTCATGAGACAAAAAAAAAAACAACTAACTTTGTTACACAGCACCGCGTTTCCTTTGGAATGTCTTTTGTGTAACAGTGTAACACATTCCCAATCAGTCAAGAAGTATGCTTGTGTATGAGCCGTTACTTATCTACCTATGCTCAGCACGGCCCTACGTTGGCCTGGCACGGTGAACGTCTGCTCACAGCTTTGTGCTCTTCACTTAACCCACCGTGCTCTGCGCTCATTTTTATTTTGTGTTCAAATATTTTTTAAAAAATCAACATCGGGAGTGGCTTGTGGGATGTTCACTGACAAAACACCCGTATATGGATATTTAACACTCGGCCTCTAGCACCAGATCAATTTAAGGTAAGTGTAGTTAAGGGAACTTGTCCTTTTTTTCAAAAAATAACACAGCAGACGTGATCTTGGTTTCACAAAATGGTTTTTACATTCGTTGGGTTTTTATAGTTTGCATTTTTAATATTTGTTGCTTTTGTTTTTATTTTTGTTTTTATAGTTATTGGGTTTTTATACCAGCCAGAGAGAGTTTTTTTTGTTTTTTTTTTTGTTTTTTGTTTTTTTTTAATCCTGAGGTTAGTGGATACATTTGAAGAACGGTGAAAAGGTTTTAAGGGTTGGGTGGATTGGAGGGGCAAACCTGATGGATACTGGGATGGAAGATTTAAAAAAAAAATATGTAAGTAGAAGATGCTAGTATTAAAGATGGTAGATTGAACTGAGAAGATGCTAGTATTAAAGGTGGTAGATTGAACTGGGAAGATGCTAGTATTAAAGATGGTAGATTGAACTGAGAAGATGCTAGTGTTAAAGGTAGTAGATTGAAATGAGAAGATACTAGTATTAAAGGTGGTAGATTGCACTGAGAAGATGCTCGCATTAAAGGTGGTAGATTGCACTGAGACATGAACAGCAAACTAGCCTAGAAATTTTACACACGTCGAATGTAGAGTCGTGCATGTTTGAGGGATGAGCTCAGGCAATATCATCACCGTCAAAACATTGAAACATGGTATAGATGTAGTGTTTGGGTAGTAATCAATCAAATCAGATAACAGTATACATTTATGCAAAACTTTATGGATTGAAACAGGCGAATATGTCGTTATAGGCGTAAGTATAAGGAAATGTTTCATGACATGCATTGATAACATGCTTTCAGATTTAAATTGTTTTTTTTAACAAAGATGAATTATTTGATCTCTATAGGGCTGTTCAAAATCTTGACCTGTTTTGATCTCATTGGCCGCGCCGACACCAATGCCTTTTTTTTTAAAGCATACTCGGTCAAATTATGTTGCATAAGTGCTCTATACCCTGGAATTGGTAGGCGGATAAATCTCCTCCCATGATCTCCTCCCATGATCTCCTCAAATGACCACCTCATTAGTTTCTAAATGGGCCCCGTTGACTTAACGTGTGTAGGTTTTTCCAAACCACCCGAGGCCTTCTGTCACTGACCACTGACCTGATTGCCATTAATACATCTGAAAATAATATCCTACTGTTAAAGTTGTGTGAAAATTGATGGGCACTTGAACTGTCTCTCTCTCTCTCTCTCTCTCTCTCTCTCTCTCTCTCTCTCTACTCTCTCTCTCTCTCTCTCTCTCTTTCTCTCTCTCTCTCTTGAAAATAATATCCTACTGTTAAAGTTGTGTGAAAATTGATGGGCACTTGCTCTCTCTCTCTCTCTCTCTCTCTCTCTCTCTCTCTCTCTCTCTCTCTCTACTCTCTCTCTCTCTCTCTCTTTCTCTCTCTCTCTCTCTCTCTCTGTTTTGCTATCAAAATAGCTGGACCACTGGCTGAAATTATAGAAAACACCTGCGGTATATCTCGTCTGACGCTAAACAGTTTTCCTCCGTCCCCCCCCCCTCTACACACATTATCTAAAGTGGCAAGTTTCAACTACGAACTCCCTCAACTCTTTGGCATTGCTCAGCATCCTTTTGGTCATATCGTGTCTTATTTAAAATTCACTTGGCCTGCGAGAAAACTGAAAGAATACATTATAAGAAACATTTTAAATTTGTTTGGGGTCTTCCCCGTTCCTATATAAACAGGTGTGCGTGCTTGCACGAGCGCCGTGGTTTCCCGAACCCTCCCGAACACCACATCGGCTCTACAATATTATGTTATTATAATAGTTGTCGTGTTTATGATTATATACAGTTATATAACATTTAAAGCATATGTGTTATTGTCAATATTTGGGAGTTTTTTTTTTCTTATACTCAATCCCTTTCCATTACAATGTTCATAGTTTGGCACCGTAGCAGTACACTAAATTATTGGTTTGGTAACTATTCCATAGTAAGAGCCAGTATTGAAGCTAATTTGATGGTGTGAACTGATGCTAACAGTATTGTGTATGATGGACGGATTATTTCAAGAACTAATACTAAATCCATAGTTAGACAGTTATTTTATAGGACATATTTCGCCATTTATTTACACTATGTTCAACATTTCATACAAACTACATCTTTCACTAGTCCACATAAACTACATCTTTCACTATAAGTCCAAATAAACTACATCTTTTACTAATCCATACAAACTACATCTTTTACTAGTCCATACAAACTACATCTTTACTAGTCCATACAAACTACATCTTTTATTAGTCCATACAAACTACATCTTTTACTAGTCCATACAAACTACATCTTTTACTAGTCCATACAAACTACATCTTTCACTAGTTCATACAAACTACATCTTTTACTAGTCCATACAAACTACATCTTTCATTAGTTCATACAAACTACATCTTTTACTAGTCCCTACAAACTACATCTTTCACTAGTCCATACAAACTACATCTTTTACTAGTCCATACAAACTACATCTTTCACTAGTTCATACAAACTACATCTTTTACTAGTCCATACAAACTACATCTTTTACTAGTCCATACAAACTACATCTTTTACTAGTCCATACAAACTACATCTTTTACTAGTCCATACAAACTACATCTTTTACTAGTCCATACAAACTACATCTTTCACTAGTCCATACAAACTACATCTTTTACTAGTCCATACAAACTACATCTTTTACTAGTCCATACAAACAACATCTTTCACTAGTCCATACAAACTACATCTTTTACTAGTTCATACAAACTACATCTTTCACTAGTTCATACAAACTACATCTTTTACTAGTCCTTACAAACTACATCTTTCACTAGTTCATACAAACTACATCTTTTACTAGTCCATACAAACTACATCTTTCACTAGTTCATACAAACTACATCTTTCACTAGTCCATACAAACTACATCTTTCACTAGTTCATACAAACTACATCTTTTACTAGTCCATACAAACTACATCTTTCACTAGTTCATACAAACTACATCTTTCGCTAATCCATACAAACTACATCTTTCACTAGTCCATACAAACTACATCTTTTACTAGTCCATACAAACTACATCTTTCACTAGTTCATACAAACTACATCTTTCACTAGTCCATACAAACTACATCTTTTACTAGTCCATACAAACTACATCTTTTACTAGTCCATACAAACTACATCTTTCACTAGTCCATACAAACTACATCTTTTACTAGTCCATACAAACTACATCTTTTACTAGTCCATACAAACTACATCTTTTACTAGTCCATACAAACTACATCTTTCACTAGTCCATACAAACTACATCTTTCACTAGTCCATACAAACTACATCTTTTACTAGTCCATACAAACTACATCTTTCACTAGTTCATACAAACTACATCTTTTACTAGTCCATACAAACTACATCTTTCATTAGTTCATACAAACTACATCTTTTACTAGTCCCTACAAACTACATCTTTCACTAGTCCATACAAACTACATCTTTTACTAGTCCATACAAACTACATCTTTCACTAGTTCATACAAACTACATCTTTTACTAGTCCATACAAACTACATCTTTTACTAGTCCATACAAACTACATCTTTTACTAGTCCATACAAACTACATCTTTTACTAGTCCATACAAACTACATCTTTTACTAGTCCATACAAACTACATCTTTTACTAGTCCATACAAACTACATCTTTCACTAGTCCATACAAACTACATCTTTTACTAGTCCATACAAACTACATCTTTTACTAGTCCATACAAACAACATCTTTCACTAGTCCATACAAACTACATCTTTTACTAGTTCATACAAACTACATCTTTCACTAGTTCATACAAACTACATCTTTTACTAGTCCTTACAAACTACATCTTTCACTAGTTCATACAAACTACATCTTTTACTAGTCCATACAAACTACATCTTTCACTAGTTCATACAAACTACATCTTTCACTAGTCCATACAAACTACATCTTTCACTAGTTCATACAAACTACATCTTTTACTAGTCCATACAAACTACATCTTTCACTAGTTCATACAAACTACATCTTTCGCTAATCCATACAAACTACATCTTTCACTAGTCCATACAAACTACATCTTTTACTAGTCCATACAAACTACATCTTTCACTAGTTCATACAAACTACATCTTTCACTAGTCCATACAAACTACATCTTTTACTAGTCCATACAAACTACATCTTTTACTAGTCCATACAAACTACATCTTTCACTAGTCCATACAAACTACATCTTTTACTAGTCCATACAAACTACATCTTTTACTAGTCCATACAAACTACATCTTTTACTAGTCCATACAAACTACATCTTTCACTAGTCCATACAAACTACATCTTTCACTAGTCCATACAAACTACATCTTTCACTAGTCCATACAAACTACATCTTTCACTAGTCCATACTAACTACATCATTCACTAGCCCATACTGTTACGTACTGTTATCAGTATAGAGAATAAATCTCTTATTTAAGTATATGGCTCGTTCTAAAACAGTACACAACAAAAGACGATACCATATGTTAAATACAATAACAAACAATACGATAACCATACCACAGCCAATTACAATTAATACATTTTATTTCGTAAATAATCAATTACAAAACCAAAAGGAAATAAAATTAAATCTAATGTCTTACAGAATAATGATTGGCTTGTACCGGTACAATGTTGAAGAAAATACAATGCTGTAAAAGGTACAATGATGAAAATGAATACACACACACACAGTATAAGATGTAAACAAATATCGTATGGTAAAATTACTATGGTAAAAGTGCTCAAAAATATCTCTCGTCTGATCTTCCTATCGCCCAATCTCTCTAGGCGTATATATAGCCTGTCTCATAGATACTTCTTGAACGAAGTTACATATTGTATTCCTTTCTCGATATCTCTAAATAATTCTACAGAATTCTAATAATAATAGGGACCATAGATTTTAGTTATTTGTAACCAAGATCAAGAGAGACCATATTTAGTTAACCACGCCTAAAAGCGCTGCCGAACTTGGGGTCAGCTTAAGTTCATTTACCTGAAAAAATGAATGAAAGTAAACGAGATGCCTATAACAATACAAACTACATCTTTCACTTGTCATTCTCGTTGAAATGTTGTCACAAACGCACGTGTAAACTAGTGTAGTGATCGTAGTCTTATATTAAAAGTTGGCTTGCTGCCAAGCGTCTGCAGTCTGTCTATTTAGACGAATAGCAGTAGTTGCACGAATAATACTGCACACAGATGAGTAATCATTAGCTTTGTAAACATCTATAACAACTTGTAAAGAATTGACTGGTCTGGATTTTTAAAAAAAAAATTTTTTTTTGTTAATGCAAGTTTTTCATTGACTCCATTAAAATTGATGAAGTCACTGATGCTTTGATTCGTTCGTCTTCAGGCAATTAGTTGTTGTGTTTTTAAAAAGCCAGTGCACATTGATCGTTCGTCTAAATCACATCATTTAATTGTTTATTACATATATACATCCATCTCAAACGAGTTGAGCACCACTTCATCCTACCCGCAAACCCCCTTCCCCAAAACCCCACTTCATCCTACACGCCAACCACCCAAACCCCACTTCATCCTACACGCCAACCACCCAAAACCCCACTTCATCCTACCCGCCAACCCCAAAAACCCCCCTTCATCCTACTTGCAAACCAGCCAAAATCCCACTTCATTATACCCGCCAACCACCCAAAATCCCATTTCATCCTACCCGCCAACCCCCCTAACCCCACTTCATCCTACACGCCAACCACCCAAAATCCCACTTCATCCTACACGCCAACCACCCAAAATCCTACTTCATCATATCCGCCAACTACCCAAAATCCCACTTCATCCTACACGAAAACCACCCAAACCCCACTTCATCCTACCCGCAAACCCCCAACCCAAAATCCCACTTTTTCCTACCCGCCAACAACCCAAACCCCTCTTCATCCTACCCGCGAACCACCCAAACCCCACTTCATCCTACCCGCCAACCACCCAAACCCCACTTCATCCTACCCGCCAACCACCCAAACCCTACTTCATCCTACCCGCCAACCACCCAAACCCCACTTCATCCTATCCGCCAACCACTCCAACCCCACTTCATCCTACCCTCCAACCACCCCAAACCCACTTAATCCTACCCGCCAACCACCCCAACCCCACTTCATCCTACCCGCAAACCCTCCAAACAACTGTTGAATTCTTCAGCGACTACTTAACGGAAGGCCATTGTTTTCTTAACAAATCAGAGGTAACTCCGGGCTATTTGCGAGTCTACCTATAGAGGATTACTCCCCGCTGCAGATCTCGTTACCACCTGAGAAGCTCTCGTCGAAAACTGTGGCCTGATGCCCCTGTCAGTACAGTAGGTCTTGATTATCTCCCTCCCACATGTTCAGCCCACTTATCTTCTCTTATGTCAGACATTCAGAGATATAATTAATGATTCCAGTAGAACACCCGCCCCCCCTAATCCCCGTTCTTTTAAATCTTCTACATCTAGGATTGCTGTATCACTTACGGCACAGCTTGTCCCTCACTTTAAATATAAATACTTTTTTTTTTAAAATGGTTTTATTTTATTATTCCCTTCTCTCTTATTTAAAGTTTACAATAACGTGGCATGGATTCGCCCCTGAGCAGAGCTGACCTTTATAAACTCTTGAGCAAGTTGACACGCCACAAAGCGGCACATCTTCTCCGACATGCGGCACACCTGCACCACACAATAACAATGGCTTATTTATTGTTGTTTATCCTCTACCGTGTCTTAGACCAACACCTCGTACACCGGGCTGAATTGTGGGAAATATGTGTTCCAGCCTCCACTCCGACATTTTGACTTTTATAAGACGGCCTCACAGGGGGTGTGGGGGTGGGGACCGTTTCATTACAAACAAAATAAAATGGAGTTTTCAGAGCTGAGGACTCAATGAAATAAATCAAATGTACATATTCTAAGTCTCCTCAACTGTCACGGAAACAATTTTTTTAAACAAAAATTGTCGAATCTGTGAAGGTGACCAAATTCTAAATTTGTTCATGACTTTGACACTACGTATTATGACCTTGAGACATCATATAATGAAAGTTTGGTTTATTGTTCAGCGCCTTCTCCTCGGTGTTGAACTTTTCCTTTTTATAATCTGCAAGTTTAAAACACTGAACTTGTATATCAACTCTTTATGACGTCATATCCTGTCTCTTTCATTGAATTTTTACATCAACCTTTTTGTCTTTGTGACGTCATATTATGCCTCTTTAATTGAACTTGCACATCAATCTATTTATGACGTCATAGTCTGTCTCCTTCATTGAATATTTATTTTAACCTCTTGGGGTCTGAATGAACTCATGACGTAGACACAATGAACATAGTGTAGACACAAGTAATATGATGTAGACACAATGAAAAGGGTATAGACATAACAAACATGACGTAGACACAATGAACGTGATGTAGACATAACAATCTCGTGCACGTACTTGAACCTAACGCCTTCCTCTATCTGGTATCGATCATGTTATCTTTCATAACGGTTCAGGAAATTCATCAATTTCTTAATGCTTCATCACCTTGATCGTGCTGATATCATCCTTGTCCAGTAATGGCCTCAATTTTGACTGCGTTTGATCTTTAATCACAGACCGGATAAATCTAAATTTTGAGCATTAACCGTCAGCAGGTAAGCTGTTTGGGGAGGGGGAGGGGGAGTGGAGGTGGGAGAGAATACCAGTGAAACTTTGGAAAACAGTTGTTGGCTATTGTCTGCGTGCACTTCACCCTCCATTCCCAACTTACCTGCGCCTTTCTTTCATCACCTTCACATACAAGCTAAACTACAGTGCTATACTCGCCTAGATTTTCTATCCCCAGGCAATGTTTTTTAAAGCTGACTGTTCCAGCTCGGTAGTGGTAACTGACGCTTAATAACCCATAACATGGAATAAGAAATTTCGGATTGTTTTTTATTTGAAAGTAACATGTTTATAGCCCTAAAACTAACCCCACCCCTAACCCGAGCCCGAAACACTAACCCGAAAACCTAACTCGAAACCTAGACCTAACCCTAACCATAAACCTAAACCTAACCCAAACCCTAACCCTGGCCTTAACCCTAGCCCTAACTGTAACCCTAGCTCTAGCCTTAACCCTAGCCTTAACCCTAGCCCTAACCCTAAACATATCCCTTGCCCTAGGCCTAGTCCTAGCCCCATTCCCTAAACCTAAACCAAAGCCTAACCCTAAACATAACTCTAATCCTAACCCTAGCTCTAGCCCTAGCCCTAACCCTAGCCGTAACCCTAACCCTAACTCTAGCCGTAACCCTAACCCTAACTCTAGCACTTACCCTAACCCTAGCCCGACTTCCAACATTTTTGGTGCTGCGTGCTTAAAGTTTGAAAATGTGCATGTCAAACTGTCCAGTCAACACCAGGGTTTCTTTCAGCTATATCTCCGGGGGGGGGGGGGG
>CAXITT010000004.1:1563042-1623072 GCA_964033795.1 Lymnaea stagnalis | reverse complement strand
GCTGCCCCACTAGGATGATATAATCTGGCGGGGTGAAAACCTGAGTAGGAGGCTGCCCCACTAGGATGATATAATCTGGCGGGGTGAAAACCTGAGTAGGAGGCTGCCCCACTAGGATGATATAATCTGGCGGGGTGAAAACCTGAAGTAGGAGGCTGCCCCACTAGGATGATATAATCTGGC
The DNA here is from genome assembly GCA_964033795.1 of Lymnaea stagnalis. Lineage (NCBI taxonomy): Eukaryota > Metazoa > Mollusca > Gastropoda > Lymnaeidae > Lymnaea > Lymnaea stagnalis. The sequence goes on along the minus strand of CAXITT010000004.1, from coordinate 1,622,889 downwards.
GGGGTGAAAACCTGAAGTAGGAGGCTGCCCCACTAGGATGATATAATCTGGTGGGGTGAAAACCTGAGTAGGAGGCTGCCCCACAAGGATGATATAATTAGGCGGGGTGGGACCCCAACTAGGAGGCTGCCAATATTCAATAAAAGATGTAATGACTTTAAACCAAGGATAATAGTTCATTCTCATTTTTAACCTTTTTTTTTTTACCTTGCTGGAGCTGTAAGGTAATCTCATAGGTGTGAAATTATTTTATGATTTCAGCTAAATCTAAATGTGGCTTACATGCCCGCCCCATCCGTCCACCAATATGTCTAATTTACTTTCAGATATCGTATGAAAGTTTGGAGGGGAAAAAACTCTATTTACTGCAGTTCTTACAACCACCACCCCCCTCCTTTTGTTCCACACACACACACACTCACAAACACAAACGAACACAAATCCCACAGTTTAAGTTAATCGTGTAACATCTCTGGGAATTTTTACTTTTCTGACCAAAGTATTGTCCAACAGCACATCAGTTCTGGTAGGACACAGTGAGCAGAGTATTGAAAAGCTTCAATCGTTCAATCTAAAGACTTTGTTAAGTTGCCATTCTTGGATGTCGGGCAGCGATGGATGCCAGCTTTATACATAAAGTTCACCTGGCAACATGGGGAAACGTGATGTTTAAATTGTCTTAAAATCAAGTAAAATACCTGGCCAAATTGAAACCTTAATGAAAGGTGTGTGTATGTGTTTTTTAAACACGCCAGGATGGGTTGTGCCACAGCAACGCTGAATGATGAAGCACACTATTATCAGTTTTATTGGTAAAAGTTTCGGGGTGACTGAGATAAGGCTGGGCGATGAGAAATATAAAATATAGAAAGGGGCAACCAGGAAAGTTTTAAGAGAGAAAAAAACGAACATGGCAACAACAAAAAAGCCTTCCTCAGCAATAAATAATGATGCAAGTTATAAAATAGTGAAATTTGTGTGTAAATGTTTGTATCTGATTGAATTTTTGGTCACTTTATACATTTAATCCTTTTTTATATTTAGATTATGTTTAAATAAAACCACAGATGTAATTCGTTTTGGAGTTATTTTTGAATATTGAATTAAACGGGTAGAGAGATAGAGAGATAGGTAGATAGATATATAGGGAGATAGGGAGATAGGGAGATAGGGAGATAGAGAGATAGGGAGGACAAAGTCAGTTTGAGAGAAATGGTGTATTTTTAAAAATCACAATTTAGTTTCAACGCACTGATAAGTATCATGGGGAAGAATTTGAGGTTATTTCCGTAGGAGCAAGGGTCTCATCCGGTTTATTGCCACATACGCAGCCGCGTCATCAAATCCCACATAGCAAGAGTCGTGTCCGCCACACGCAATCCAATAACACCCAACAACGCCCCACACGTTCACGTCACACACGACCACCTCACACACGTTCACGTCACACACGTTTACGTCACACACGTTTACGCCAAACCCGTTCACGTCACACACGTTCACGTCACACACGTTCACGTCACACACGTTCACGTCACACACGTTCACGTCACACACGTTCACGTCACACACGTTCACGTCACACACGTTCACGTCACACACGTTCATGTCACACACGTTCACGTCAAACACGTTCACGTCAAACACATTCACATCACACACTTTCACGTCACACATGTTCACGTCACACACGTTCACGTCACACACGTTCACGTCACACACGTTCACGTCACATACGTTCACGTCACACACGTTCACGTCACTCACGTTACACACGTTCACGTCACACACGTTCACGTCACACACAATCACGCCACACATAATCACGCGTAAGCACACCATATGTTCACATAGCAACAACTACCCAGTAGTACAGTGCTTTGATGCAAAAACCCAAGCATGACGTCATCAAAAGCACATGATATGCACATAATTTTACGTACATATAATTCAATTTAACACCATACGTAGACACATGCCTAACGTTAAACACGCATCTTTATCGTACATACACAACGAGAGTAGACTTGCTTGTAATTCTCAGTAAAAAAAATAACCAACATTCATCGGACATCCAAATAAATCAAACAATTTTTGGGGCCAACACCAATTTTGGGAAAAAATATTTTTTTAAATCCTCTTTTGATGTATAAAAAAAAAAAGTAATAAAATAATTTTATAATTTCATGATTTAAATTTTGTATTTTTATTGTCACGTGATGACGGAAGTTGCTTCCAGCCAATGGGATTATTTTTCGTTTAAAAAAAATAAAAAAGGCATTAAATTTGTTTCATGTCAACCAGTCCGGTTCGTAAGACATCTTTTTTTTTTTGGTCTCCCCCCCTAAATTGCTTCCCTATTGCCTTGTGTTTCATCTGGCCACTGACAGCCACCACGTCTGCACTCGTCTTTTCGATGATGTCATTGCTGTGCCAAATTCTCGCGTTACCCTCGTGATTCAGAAACCTTAGGCGCAGAGCGGAAGCCATTAAACGAGCGCTCCCTCCACCAACCGTTCTGTTTGTCTTCTCGTTGGATACATGCTAGACATAACTGACCGCCCGAGACGCCATCTATTGGTGACCAAATAACGGGGACTCAAGGGTCAGCTTTTTGTTGATGCATATTTGACAGAACAAAGCGGTGGTTCTCAAACAAACCGTGAGGTTACGTACTTGGGCTGAATGGTGTAGGACATGCCTACTCTACTCAAAATGTAAGGCGGGCCGTAATAATTTATGGAAAACGTGTGCGGGCCGAAAGAAAATAGAACTATTAAGAAACTAATAACAATAAAGAGTCTTTAGTTACTTCGCGGGCCGCAAAGTGGCCTGGTGTAGAAGCATCTTTTATTTACATAATTAGCTGAAATAATATGCATATAAATCTTAATGAACACAAGAGTAATTGAAGCATATTATTGTAGTGGTGACAACATTTCTTTTATGGAAGGCGTTGAAATATGACGAGTCCTAGGCTATACATGTATATATATATATATATTTTATAAATTTATATATATATATATATATATATATATATAATTAATAAGATGTGCCACATAACCCACAAAAAGCCCCATAACCCACAGTAATTTCCCCATATCCCACAGCCAATGCCCCATAATCCACAGTAAATGCCCTATATCCTACAGGAAGTGCCCCATATCAGAGTGTGTGAAATACATTTTCATTAAGAAGAAAGAAAAAGTTGTGAAAAAGGCCGGAAAAATTATTTTAACCCCGAAGTTGTTCTAAATCACAAATTTTTGGGGTATTAATTAAGATGGAAATTGAAGAATGAAATTCAACACACGTCTGCACTCTTGCTAAATGAACCCCTTTTTAAACGGAAGCTATGCCTAAATGTGTTCACCCATGATTCACTTATCCAAAGATTCACCAAACGTAAAAAAATAATAATTCAGATCTTTAACGCTTCCTCTAACCAAGAATTTCCTAAACCAAACTATAGAAACATAGAAATAAACAAATATTCAAGCAAAGCCGATATTAAGTTCATGCAAGGTTTGTGAGAAACAGGGGGCACGTCCACACAAATTAAAGGGAAAATGGTAATTTCCGCAGAAATAACTGACACGGAATCAAGCTGCCACCCCCCCCCCGGGGGTCCCACGTTATGTAACCGTTATTTCAGTAGCATTTTCGTCCACATAGCAGCATTAGCTCACAACACAAGATGAGTGCTAGGTTCAAGGTCATCTCATCGTTCTAAATCACAAGCTAAGTGTTTACAGCATTTATCTAGTGGCGGGCAGTCACAGATCAACCAGAAGCTAAATGTATCTTTCAGTATTAAGTATGTGCAATCATGGATCAATCTGAAGCTAAATGCTTCATTCAGTATCTGGTATATGCAATCATAGATCAATCAGAAGTTAAATGTTTCATTCAGTATCTAGTATATGCAATCATAGATCAATCAGAAGTTAAATGCTTCATTCAGTATCTAGTATATGCAATCATAGATCAATCAGAAGTTAAATGCTTCATTCAGTATCTAGTATATGCAATCATAGATCAATCAGAAGTTAAATGCTTCATTCAGTATCTAGTATATGCAATCATAAATCAATCAGAAGCTAAATGCTTCATTCTATATGTAGTGATGTGCAGTTGCAGACCAATTCTATGGACTTCAGCTGATGACGAATGGGACAATCTAATGAGAGAATGTCCATTCCCCAGACTGATGTCCTACATTTGTCGTTAAAATGTCTCAGGAAAAGTACCGAGGGTGAGGATATTTTTAGAAAGATTACAAATTGTTCGTATTTTTTTTTTTTTTTTTTTTTTTGGCCTTGAGCATCATTACCGTTTCTAGTATAGCCGTCTTTGCTGACAGTGTCTTACAGCAGTCTTTAGTGACAGTGTCTGTACAGCATTCTTTACTGACAGTATCCGTACAGCCATCTTTGCTGACAGTGTCCATACAGCCATTTTTATTGACAGTGTCCGTACAGCCATCTTTACTGACAGTGTCCGTACAGCCGTCTTTACTGACAGTTTCTAGGCAAAGGGAGAAAATAAATAATTCGGTTTTGGGCAATCTAAATATTGTCTATAAATATAGCACTTCCGCCATTTTCCCTCAACAGGGCGAATTAATGACAATTACGTTTTTTCACTTTTTTTAAAAAAAAATATTTTGTTTCTCGTTTTGTCTGCTGAAGTCGGCTTTGGGGCGAAATGTTTTCTTGTTCTTATTCTGTTCTCTCAATTCAAGCTTCAATGTTCTAGTCCCACTATTTCCTTTACATAGCTTGAACGTAGTTCAATATTCTAGACCCACTATTTCATTTACATAGCTTGAACGTAGTTCAATATTCTAGACCCACTATTTCCTTTACATAGCTTGAACGTAGTCATTCATTTAATACTATACTTCCGGCTTCACTGTCAGTTTCTGAGACTTTCATTTTCTTTTGGGGGATTTTCCCGTTCAAAATCTCTCTTTATATTTTGCAGAAGAATTCCGTATTTGAAAGAAAAGTTGTTGTTTTTCTTTAAGATCACGAGTCATTTTTATTCTGTGTACTTAAATTGTGTTAACCGCGCTTTTCACCCTCGCCATAGTTCCAATTGAAGACTTAAGGAATGACTGCCTGTTTCCTTTTTACATTAAATAAGTCGCTGACTGACTCAAATGTTGTCTTTATTTTGATGTCTTCGATGACGTAATGTCTTGAATCTGATGTCACTGTAACTAAATTCTCATTTTCAATAAACAAGTGTCGGATTAAAACTTTGCTTGCGGGGAAATGTTTAGTTCATTTAACTCCTAAATCTGTGTTGGATATGCGATTCTGTTTCTATGAAATCATGATATCTAGCCATTTTGTGAACGATGAAAATTGTAGCAATTGTGTCCAGGCAAATTTAAGTCACATTTTTCTGGTGAGACACTTTACTTTATTATTTATTTATTTATTTTTTTGTTATAGTTATGTTTTTAACGTAAAAATGTGCATCTTCCGAAATTCTCCTACGTTATATAAATATTTATTTAAATCCCTTGCACCCCGCCCACCCACGTGAGTAAAATCATCTTATTTAAATTGAACCTCGATATAAACAATTTAAACGTCCTAATTAATTGATCACACGTTTGATGAATGCTGTCTTGAAATAATTAAATTGCCAACTGTTGTAAAAAAAAAAAAAAAAAATGTTAAGCTGCCTCGAGAGCGTTAAAAAGTTGGCGTAAAAAGTCCAAAAGTTTGTCCACGCAGACGGGCGTGGCGACATTTGTCATGTCAGGTTCAATTAAAACGTCCACAGAGAGCTTCCTCTCCGACTCGCACGCTGATCTTAATTTACAGGGGGGAAAAAAATAGTGATATGTTATGCCGTTGATGAACAAAAATGAATTTGATTGTCTTGAATATTTATAACCTTAGAATTTGAATAGCTTCGTGTCCATGCAGGTACGTGACCCAGCGTCTAATCCGTTGCTGTGCATGAATTTACATAATGGATCTGCAACACGAGACCCGCATTCAAGCCTAGTAACACACACGATGTCGGACAAGGTGGTCGAATGACGTCATCACTTTCCGTGTGGTTGATCTTTCAGTTCAATAGTAACTTCTATACAGTTACAAGTTATGTATTCACTGATCCTTATAATACAGTTTCGGTTGCAAGTTATGCTTTAATTGGTACTTATAATGTATATTTAAATATATATAAAGTTACAGTTACAAGTTATGTATTCACTGATATGTATTGCGTACTTCATTTTAGAGGTTGTTTTTTTTTTCACTGTTGTTTGTTTGCTGAAGAAGGCTCCTTGCCGACACGTTCCGTTTTCCGGCGTTCCCTTTTTCAGGTGCACCCATTCTTTGTTTCGCCTATGTCCGTTTTCTGTTCCTATCAGATTATTTCCTACCGTTTTCAACGTTTTTTCACATTCAGAATAAACTTTATTGGTTTGGGCATACTCTGCTTTAAAAACATAAATAGTTCTGTTCTGTCCTTGCTGCTGACCTCCTCTCTCCTTGCTGCTGACCTCCTTACAGTAATTGTTCACTTCATTCTGAATTAAACGTAAGCAACAACATCATTAAATGGTAACCCGAAGTTATCATAGTTTGACTTGAATACAACCAAGGGCGTAGGTGACTTTCTTTGAAAAAGGGGGGGGGGGAATCCAACCTTAATCAACCTTTGAGCAGTATGTACTGCAGTGCTTCACTGCTTTGTAAAACATCAACAACACATCAACACATTTTGACAACAGCAGGAGGGAGGGGGTTCAGTTCCAAAGTTAGTTACGCCGCTGAATACAACACACACGCTTTTTGCACCCAATGTGCTCCATCTTCGTCTCGTCTCTGCGCCTACTTTTTCTTGTGTCTTAAGATCTACGCCGGAACTGCACATCACAGTCCTTGTGTTTCTGGAGCGCTCTGAAGGCGGCGGCCGTCGAAATCCCGAACCTTTGTGTCGTAAGTAAACATCTTGACTCCCGTCTCCTGTGCTCCTGTTGGCCTAGACTTGTCTTTTCCTGGCCTAGACTTGTCTTTTCCTGGCCTAGACTTGTCTTTTCCTGGCCTCGACGTCTCCGAACAAACGGTTCAGCTGCTCACTGAATCAGAACCTGTTTGTAAACACCGAGTTGGCGGTGGCGCTAAACAATATTTTTGTTTGACTGGTGGACCACTTAGCTCATCAAAACATCCAACTTTTCCTCAGCTACTGAGAAAAGCCTATCCTGCCCTGCTGGCTTTGAGGAGAAGTCAATCTCGAGAGTTTGACGCGCTTGATTGGAATCAGCGTACACGTTATGTCATATAGGTCCTTCAGTTCACTGGTTCTAAAATTATAGATAATATATAGACAAATGAATTACCAACTCCCTGCCCCTGCGCATATATGTCAAGTATTTTGTGTCAAACACAATCACAGTTCATAAACAAGCCGGACCATCCTATGTTCTCTCTGGCTTTCAAATGTATTACCCTCAAATGAACGTGACCTTCAAAAGCACCACTTATTTGCCTCGGTACTGACACCCCCTCTAGGCCTGCCACGTCTAATGTTTAGATGAAATTTCAACAATTCAAAAAGTCAGTTTACCTTTAAAACATTTCTACATTTTTTTTTCACCCTTTAATTCCTAAATAATGATATTCATTTATATCAAGGCTCGATTCATTGCGTAATAAACAAAATAATCGCTTTTGTAAATGGATCATGAAGTTTTACCAAGGTGAAGATTGTAATAGATTTATCATAGGGTTGCGTGTTGTAGCCATCATTGGGTCCAGGGGTAGTGAATAAGCCATGGTGTGTTCAATTCGTGAATCGGATCACGTGGGCAAGGGATGATTGTAATGAACGGTCAATATAAAATCACGGTGTCAGGAAGCTGTTGTCCTCCATCCTGGATTCAATCAAGTGTGATATCACGAGGGCTTAGCGTGGTAATCTGTGGATGACCTGTGAAAGATTACCAGCTGTTGTTAGCAGGTTCGTCCTTTGTGCTATGCCTGGCTTCATTTGTTGGTGGAGCAGGTGCTACCGCCAAGTGTGTCGGGGGCCGCTGAGTGGTAGACAGATGCGTGATAACGCAGATAACTGTGTGATATTTGCTCGGATAGACCGACAGCATACGGGCAGGGACAAGGACGGGCAAATAGAAAAATAGACAGGTGGATAAATAAACGGACGGATAGACAAATAGACATGTAGACAAATAAACAGACAGACACAGAGAAAGTGAGACAAATAGACATGCAGACATTTAGACAGACATGCTTTTATGCTTGAAGCGACCAAAATGTACGTAGTACCACGCCAAGCCGGAGGTACAGAACAAAACAGTATGGCGCCGACACCAAATTTTAGCCACGCTCTACCCAAATTTTCAAGGTCACGGGCCGAGACGTCTGAATAGCAGACGATGTCTGGTCAAGAGTCGTTTACTTCACGACGTAGAACAAGGAAATCCAATCCACGAAGTGTGATCATATGAAGGGAACAGATTGTAATCAAGGGCACGCCAGAACTCTATTCAAAGCACTAGTTGCCTCGTCCTCATGTAACAGTTTACTTCTAACCAGGTGATAGTTACTTACTACTGGAGTGACTTACTACTGGAGTGACAATCACCTTCTATGCCAGTGACTGTTTCCTTTAGCTTGAGCGACCGTTATCTTCCATTAAATTGACTGTTACCTTTAGCGTGAGTGACAGTTACCTTCTATTCAAGTGTCTTTTACCCTTAGCTTGCGTGACATTTAAATTCTATTTGAGTGACTGTTACCTTTAGATTGAGTGACAATTACCTTCTTTTCAATTGCCATTTACAGTGTTTTCGTTTAGCTGTTTTCATAATCACAAGTGCCAAGGTGTATCATCCACTCATACGTTTAAAACAAGCTCAGAGAAATGCTATGTCGTTATATTCTGCGCTACATTGCCCCCCCCGCCCACGAACCCCCCCCCCCCCAACCCTGGATGTAATTTTTGATTCTTAAACAATCTCCAAGCACATACTATATAAACTATTGGTGTGCTTTGGAGGTGTGTGTTGTTATTTTAAACACATAGAAGGTGTGTGTTGTAATTTTAGCACTTGCTGCCCCCCCACACGCAAATGTATTAATGGTTTAAGCATGCATTCTCTAGTTACCCTAATGATCTATCACCATGAGAATCCACGCTCATTATGAGAATGTCCGAATGTGTCCCACGGGCCGTGGGTTGGGGAGCAGCTTTTTTTTCCTCCTTTCAAACCACAGCTCAACAACAATATTGAAGAAAGCTGTCAATAAACAAGGGGGGGGGGGTCAAAGTTCATATCAATATTCTATTTATAGTCACCGTACAACACAGGTATTTCTGTAATGTACCCCTAGAAAACATGTTGCCATGCTGCGTTATTAATACCCATCTCCGTGCATAAAACTGGGACTGGCTAGCCAAGTAGCCATATGTTCACTGTTACTCTCCCCGAAATTAATTAAATGTCGAATTTTACGAAATGTGAAGAGTCATGGAAGATGCGAGAAAAGTTTCTCGTTAGGAACAAAATGGCTTGTCACAATTGGCCTAAATAGTATTTACGTGGCAATCACAAATGACGCTGTAAACAAAAAAAAAGAAAACAGCAGACAGTGGAAACACACAAAGAACGTGTGTCAGAGGTGGACCAAAAGGGCAGAACAGAAACCAATGAAATATGGAGCATTGGATTCATCGAGAGTCTACCCCTGGCAGACATTTTTTCCTCAATCATTCTTAGCTGTTATGGACGTATCAATTTTTGAACATGTATTATGTGACGGCTGATAATAACTGGAATGTGTGTAACACACAATGAAGGCGTGACGTCAGGGCTCAGGGGTTGACTTTTTTTTTTTTTGTATTTGAAAATGAAAGCACTGAATTGTGTGTCCTTTGTCTGTGGAAGACACTTCTGTCCCATGAAGTTTGTGTCCTTTGTCTGTGGAAGAAACCTCTGTCCCATGAAGTTTGTGTCCTTTGTCTGTGGAAGACGCCTCTGTCACTTAAGTTTGTGTACTTTATCTCTAGAAGACACCTCTGTCACTTAAGTTTGTGTACTTTATCTGTAGAAGACGCCTCTGTCACTTAAGTTTGTGTACTTTATCTCTAGAAGACACCTCTGTCACTTAAGTTTGTGTACTTTATCTGTAGAAGACGCCTCTGTCACTTAAGTGTGTGTACTTTATCGGTAGAAGACATCTTTGTAACTAATTTTCCGACGGCTTCCTTACGAAGTTTATGGTGTCTTAGGCAGCCCCTGGTAAGGCATGGAAATATGATCTTGTCTTAGGCAGCCCCTGGTAAGGCATGGAAATATGATCTTGTCTTAGGCAGCCCCCTGGTAAGGCATGGACCTATGATCTTGTCTTAGGCAGCCCCTGGTAAGGCATGGACCTATGATCTTGTCTTAGGCAGCCCCTGGTAAGGCATGGGCCCATGATCTTGTCTTAGGCAGCCCCTGGTAAGGCATGGACCTATGATCTTGTCTTAGGCAGCCCCTGGTAAGGCATTGACCTATGATCTTGTCTTAGGCAGCCCCTGGTAAGGCATGGACCCATGATCTTGTCTTAGGCAGCCCCTGGTAAGGCATGGACCTATGATCTCGTCTTAGCCAGCCCCTGGTAAGGCATGAACCTATGATCTTGTTTCAGGCAGCCCCTGGTAAGACATGGCCCTATGTAGGTAGACTGTGGACACTAATCGACCATCTTTGTTGATCCTGACATTCGAATACGTTCACTCCACCATTTATACTCCAAACCCCTATTGATGCCCACATATATAGGACATCGGTGGGACGTTTGTATTTTCACTTGCTACGTGGTCTTTATTTAACAAGCCAAACACAAGGTGCACACCTCAACAAACCAGACATATGTTCATCAAGCTTGTATGCTACTCTCCACCCCCAAACCCTCCCAGTTTCACCAAAAAAAAAAACAACGGCGTGCTTATCGATCTTGAATTAAATACTTTGAAATGTAGCGAGGAATTTTTGGCTCATACCTGGGCGCCATTGAAAGCTAATAAGGTCCCGCCAACAACAGGTTTTTTTCTTCGGTCCACGTCGCAATGCTGCAACACATGGCGGCTGTAGGGATGCTCCTCACTGGTTTTAATAACATCAATAGTTAAGGTAAGGTTTAAAAAAACGTCTTTTGTTCTTATTTCGTGTCTTGAAAATGAGAAAACTGTCACAAAACATTTTCTTACATCATTTAGTTTTATCAAACAAACTCAACGTTTCAACAAAAAAAAAAACAACAAAAAAACACAACTTTGAAACGGTCATTGTTTTATTTGGGAATGTTTGTATTTTCAATGTTAAATTTTTTTAAAAAAAGTACACATATACTGAACTTTGAACAGTTTACTAAATAATAAGTGGGGTTCGAAATGTAAGCGCTAGTTAATTCAAACCGATGCGAGTGTTACGCAGAAGGCAACTGATGCGCAGCCTCCTGAAACAGAGTGCCGCCTTTTCTTGCTTTGATGACATGTGTTCAGTAGTTACAAGTAATTAGTAGTTACATGTGTTTAGTAGTTAAATGTGTTTAGTAGTTTTTCGTGTTTAGTAGTTTTTCGTGTTTAGTAGTTACACGTGTTTAGTAGTTACACGTGTTTAGTAGTTACACGTGTTTAGTAGTTACACGTGTTTTGTAGTTACACGTGTTTAGTAGTTACACGTGTTTAGTAGTTACACGTGTTTAGTAGTTACACGTGTTTAGTAGTTACACGTGTTTACATCAATGTGCACAAATCATCAATGTGCACAAATCATCAATGACGTGTTTAGTAGTTACACGTGTTTAGTAGTTACACGTGTTTAGTAGTTACACGTGTTTAGTAGTTACACGTGTTTAGTAGTTACTCGTGTTTAGTAGTTACTCGTGTTTAGTAGTTACACGTGTTTAGTTGTTACACGTGTTTAGTAGTTACACGTGTTTAGTAGTTATACGTGTTTAGTAGTTACACGTGTTTAGTAGTTACACGTGTTTAGTAGTTAAATGTGTTGTTTTTATTAAGGTTATGTGTTAGGAGTTTGACAATGACACATCGCAATAACTCAAGTGCGTTTAACTCAGAAAATCTCCTTCCTTGACCTGCTGCCTAGACCTGCTGCCTAGATCTGCTACCTAGACCTGCTACCTAGACCATGCAAATACTACAACAACAAAAACCACCACCAACTTTTAGTAAACTTTTCGAAGTCATGTATGGCCTTTTGAATCATTTTTTTAATGTGCAATGTGCGTGTGTAGATGTGCGTGTAGATGGCGTGGGATAAAGGCAGAGCTCTGGCACAAACAGAACTGGCTACTGCATCAAGACATTTACCCCGCCTACGGGTCGCTTGGAACGAGACAATTTTTTATTCAAGTAGAAATAAAGTTTGTAGTTGTCCTACTTCTTTAATACCAGTGGTTCTCACCCTTCCTAATGCTTCGACCCTTTCATACAGTTCCTCGTGTTGTGGTAACCCCCCAACCATAAAAATTATTTTCTTTGCTACTTAGTAACTGTAGAGTATAACTGTTTCCGATGGTCTTAGTTGACCCCTATGAAAGGGTCGTTCGACCTCCCCCCCCCCCCCCCCCCCCCCCTTCGTGACCCACCAGTTGAGAACCGCTGTTTTGTTTAATACTATGACATCTAACCAGACATTTCCACTTGGACTTTGCCTCTTGTCACCATATGGGATTTGCGTTAAGAGGGCACTGCTTCAAAACCCTCTAAGAAATGACAGGAATCCCATATGGTATTGTGCAGCCTTTAAGAAAAGCTTTTCTGATTTTTTTTTCTGGGGCTCGGAACAGAGCTGAGATCGTAGAAAAAGCTCCCAAGGGAAACATATTGAGGGCGCCGGCAGAAATGTTTTTAATATTGAAAGAGTGTGAATCCTCTAGTCTTTAGACGCATATTGCTATGTATAATTACGAGGCATGGTTGTATAATTCCTAAAAATTGAGTGCAGAGAGTTGTTCGTAACCATAGTGATAACGTCTTTAACCCCAATGTGGGGATATTGGGGTTCAGTATCCGTGCAGTTGCACTCCGAACTCCCGTCTGTATCGCATTTAAAAGTAATCATACACCGATGAGGGCCATGATCTTATTTCCTACTGATACGCCTATGAGGGACATGATGTCATTCCTTACTCATACGCCGATGACGGACATGATATTTATTTATTAATCATACACGTCTATGAAGGACATAATCATATGTTCCTAGGTTAGTTTTATTTGGACCCTTTTCATTTCTCTATTGTAACAGCTTGTTTGTCGATCATAGTGTAAGTCAAATGTTATATTGCTGAGGCCATACACGTGCCAAAGGCCTATGACGCTTTAATCGGCTACACACTTGGCACAGTTATATCTTTCAATAGGGTGGACGAAAAAAATGAAGCTAGAATTTCGAAGTGAAGGGAAAATATACCTGTTGGGCACTTAGCAAAAGTCAAGTTGATGAAAGGGCAGGCAATTGATCGACCATTCATTGAATCATTTTATTGTATTTATTCAATTTCTTTCTTTTCTTTTTTTCTTTATCCAAAGTGACCTTCTTACTTTTACCTCAAAATTTACTAGTACACCAGGACAAATACTCTTTGGGTTTATCATTACATTACAATTCAAGTAAGGGGTTGGAAGCCTATAACTAAGCCCTAATGAGTACGTCATTATGCAGCCCTTATGGCACAGTGAGTTTCATAGCGTAGAACCTACAACCCATCTATTCCGGATAAAAACAACACAGCTACGACCAGGCCAGCGTTATGTTCCGGCTTACTCGTTCTGTAATAAACTTGACCAAGTCCATGAAGGTTAGCAGGCCTGCAATAAACTTGACCGAGTCAATGAAGGTTAGCAGGCCTGCAATAAACTTGACCGAGTCAATGAAGGTTAGCAGGCCTGCAATAAACTTGACCAAGTCCATGAAAGTTAGCAGGCCTGTAATAAACTTGACCGAGTCAATGAAGGTTAGAAGGCATGTAATAAACTTGACCGGATCCATGAAGGTTAGCAGGCATGTAATAAACTTGACCGGGTCCATGAAAGTTAGCAGGCCTGTAATAAACTTGACCGAGTCAATGAAGGTTAGAAGGCATGTAATAAATTTGACCAGATCCATGAAGGTTAGCAGGCCTGTAATAAACTTGACCGGGTCCATGAAAGTTAGCAGGCCTGTAATAAACTTGAACAGTTCCATGAAGGTTAGAAGGCATGTAATAAACTTGACCGGATCCATGAAGGTTAGCAGGCCTGTAATAAACTTGACCGGGTCTATGAAAGTTAGCAGGCCTGTAATAAACTTGACCGAGTCAATAAAGGTTAGAAGGCATGTAATAAACTTGACCGGATCCATGAAGGTTAGCAGGCCTGTAATAAACTTGACCGAGTCTATGAAAGTTAGCAGGCCTGTAATAAACTTGACCGAGTCAATGAAGGTTAGAAGGCATGTAATAAATTTGACCAGATCCATGAAGGTTAGCAGGCCTGTAATAAACTTGACCGGGTCCCTGAAAGTTAGCAGGCCTGTAAAAAACTTGACCGAGTCAATGAAGGTTAGAAGGCATGTAATATACTTGACCGAGTCCATGAAAGTTAGCAGGCATATAATAAACTTGACCGAATCAATGAAGGTTAGCAGGCCTGTAATAAACTTGAACAGTTCCATGAAGGTTAGCAGCTAAGGTGACCTCAATACTTTCAACCAACCAAATATTCATACGACATGCGCCTATTCTTCATTGTGACATGTAAATATTTAAAATCTAATTTGATAAATAATATACATAAGGGGAATGTTGGATGGCATGCACATACCCTGGGTATATGAACAGCTTAGCTGCATATGGTTGCCCTGGGTAGATATGAACAGCTTAGCTGCATATGGCGGCCCTGGGAATATTACATTTTTATTTGCGCATGTAAGCCCAGGGGGAAATGAAACAGCAAGAAATGTTTGCTTGTTTTAAGTCATACATACGTCATTCATAGCTTTAGACATATTTCTAGTAAACATGCAGTCATATATTTTATCCGTCTCTGTAAACAGTTATTTCCTGCTTTATTTTATTATCCACAAAATTTATTCTATTTTGTAAAAGGAATATTATATACTATTTTATAATATAAATAATATGTAATATTTAATGTAAATGACATAATATGTAATATTTTATAATATACATATACATATATTACTTTATAATAGACATATATACTATTTTATAAAAGACATATATACTACTTTATAAAAGACATATTATATACTATTTTATAATAGACGTATATATGATTTTATAATCGACATATACACTATTTTATAAGAGACATAATGTATATTACTTAATAACAGACATACTATATTATATTTTAGAATAGACATAGTATACACTACTTAAGATCCATAGCTACTAATCATTACAAGTCTCATGTCCTATCACTCTCATTGGCAAGCGCACGCCTCTTAAAAGTAGCTTGGAGCAATTATTTCTTAATATCTCGTAAGATCAAAAAATCTGCCAGCTCTGCTCTCCTTCCCAGGTGAAGGAAAGCATTCTTGTGGTTTTTCTAACCCAGTGCAACATTAAGATGCGACGGGCCCCCCACCTCATCCATCATGAACCTAAATGCTGTCGAAGAGCGAAGTGACTAGATTACCCCTGAACTTGCCCGCCGTGAGTAATTGGTAGCACTGGAACTCAAGTGTGCAACACCGCCAGCAACTAGCCAAATTAAAGTAAATGGGCTGTAAGCCGTGAGCGGAACTAATGTTCACGTGATTCCTTCAAATTAAATGTTGGTATTCTCAGAAAGACTCGTGAGACCCGGTTGCAACATTTTGTATTTTGATATTTTTCCTTTGATCGCTTCGAAGATAAGAGTTCGATTATTTCTCGAGTTGCAGCTTATTATTTTTTTAACGAAAGTTCATCCGCAATAAGGCTTTACAGCCCCAAAAAATTAAGGATGGAAATGTAATCTCATCGACATTCAGCATCTCTAAAGTGTTGAACTGTGTACGCGATTCCGTCTTATTTTTTTTTATTTTTTTTTATTTTTTTTTTGCCTGCTGCATATTTCATGCTATCAGATCTTTGTATTGGAAAACTGCGATTGTTATGAGAGTGACACAGGGGACGTTATTGAAGCTGGGCAGCGGATACAGGAAAAACAGTTGAGGTTATTTACAACGAGCTAGAGAAAGTGGGGGAAAAGGTTGAGGAAAAAAAAAAAGAGCACAACTGTGAAAGAGGAATAGATGTTATGAAATAGATAGAGAGTTTGAAGAGTAAAATTGAGCGAACGAGCGAGAGAGAGAGAGAGAGAGAGAGAGAGAGAGATAGAGAGAGAGAGGCGCAAGAGAGACAGAGAGCGATAGAAACTGAGAGAAAAGTAGAATATGGTCCAGATAACCGTTGAATAATACCAAATATAACAGAACTGCACACAAGCGGAGTGGAGCAGGGGAACCGTGAAAATTCCAGAAAGAAATAAAGGACGTGGGTCGGGTGAGGGGGGGGGGAAGAGAACCAATCAGACTGAGAACTATATATGCAGTGGAAATAATACACAAGAAAATATTAAAAGCAGGAATTTGTCAGGGCAAAACCTTTGACAAACATTTTAAATAAGGGTTCTTTTATTTGTCAAGAAACCTTAACAACAATGGTATTCTAAAAAAAAAAAAAAAAAGAGAGGAATTAGTAGTAGCTATGGGACTCAAACCCACGCCTTAACAGCATGACAACCTAATAGCTTTATAGCTAAAGAAACGTTCTTATGTTACAGTTATAAAAGATGTGTTCATTCATTCGCTGTGTTCGTTCATTCAACTGTGGTCATTCATTCAGCTGTGGTTATTTATTAAGCTGTGGTCATTCATTCAGCTGTGGTCATTCATTCAGCTGTGGCCATTTATTAAGCTGTGGTCATTCATTCAGCTGTGGTCATTTATTAAGCTTGGTCATTCATTCAACTGTGGTCATTCATTCAGCTGTGGTCATTTATTAAGCTGTGGTCATTCATTCAGCTGTGCCATTTTAATTCAGCGGTAGCAGTGTTTTACGTATGGTCGTGGTTTGAGCTATTGCCTTGGTTTTAACTATGGCCGTGTCTTAAGCTATGCCCGTGGTTTCATATCTACGGCCTTCGGTTTAGCCATAGCCGTGGTTTTAGCTATGATCCTGATTAAAGATATGGCTGCGCTTTCAGACTCGCCGATTAAATGTCACGGATTTTGCAATCATGCGACACATCATCTTCACTTTGACAGCACAAACATGGTCAAAACAACCATCATATTCTTCATCGAGAAAGTGATACATATTGTAATAGTTGTTTAGTACCGTTACTTTACTGAAACACTGCCGTAAATGAGCCTGTTGTAAATGAGCATGATTTAAATGAGCTGTTGTAAATGAGCCTGTTGTAAATGAGCCTGTTGAAAATGACCATGTTGTGAATGAGCCTGTTTTAGATGAGCCTGTTGTAAATGACCATGTTGTAAATAGGCCTGTTTTGTTCACTTACTCTTTTGTCGGCATTTCTTTCCCTTAACATAACGGACATTCAACCACGTCCTTTGTAGACACCGAGTAAGTAGGTCAGGCTTAGATTGCTCTAGAATTTCTTCGTTTCTTTAAACAAAACGTTAAAAACAACCTTGAAACAACTCCATCACTTTTGTTTTTTTTTAAAAAAAAAAACTTAAAAGACCGATGACGATTCGTCTCCTACACCGCCGTCATCTTTTGTTCGTCCTAAACTGACAAGGGACGAATGCGTCTTTGCGAAGGAGATCCCAGAAACCATCTTAAACAAAGCCAACTAATAGGACTTCGTGGTCCGGGCTGACACAAGAAGCACAGCTTCACCATCACAGGCCATCCGTTACCGTTGGTTGTACCGGTAGAATGACGGATACTGTTTCACGAGGTCATCCGATGTTAAGAAAGCAAGACATGGTCAAGAGGGGGGTGGGAGACGATCCGAAATGTACGTCTGGCGGCACCGCTACGTCATGTTTCTCTTTCCAGAGAATTTAAATAGACAACTGTTACACGGGGAAAGTTTTGTCCTGATTTGTATAGGGCTGCTGATTATCATACGATAAACGTAATTGACTAAAAATTGATGTATTTCGATTCATTGAACCTCAGTGTACGGAAATTTGCATCAACCGTTCCAAAGTTTTCAATGGGTTTACACCATCTAAACAGCTTTTAAACAGCTTTACAGAGTGCGAGAATATTAACGTCTATTATAAAACATAATATAGATCTTCTGATACTCTATAAAAAAAATTTTATTCATGGGTCTTCGATTATATGTTTACAACTCCATCGATTAGTTGTCTCCTTCTGTTTATAATGTTCAGAAATAGAGCTACGAAGGTGGGGCGTCCATACAACTATATGAATCATTCACTGTTCTTAAATATGAGGACCTCAGTTTATTGGATAAAGCTGTATGCAATATTCCAATATTGTATCCAAGGACCTTAGTTTATTCGATAAACTTTTATAAATTATTCCAACGTTTGGATCCAAAGACTTTAAATAAATTTTATTGAATAAAACTGTATACAATATTTTAAAGGTGGATCCATGGACCTTAGTTTATTGGATAAAACTTTGCAATATCCTAAGTCTGGATCCAAAGAACTAGTTCGCTGCGCTTCCATAACTCATGCGTGTGATCTATCGACTGAATGACACAATAAGTCATCACAGAATTGGTCGTGAGAAAATGAAACATCAGCCTCGTAGATCACGGAAATAAGGTCAAAAGTCAAGGCTGGCAGCTCATCAGCTGAAGCTCCAGATTTGCATCCATCTTATCATGGTTTATATTCCATGCGAAATATACCAAGGAAATCGGGAATGGGGGAAGGGAAAGGCGTAAGTATTTGTCCTTTATTGCCAGACAAAGTGGGTCACAGAAGACACATTCACATCGGTTGAACAGAGAGAAAATTTGAACTTTGTATCTTCAACATTCACATTTTTCTTGTATCGTCTTGAAGTTTAGTCCATGAACATTGTGAACAATTGTGCACCCCTTGGTCAGCTACGTTTGAGTATGTACCATTTGGTCAGTTGCCTTTGTGTGTGTACCATTTGGTCAGTTGCCTTTGTGTGTGCACCCCTTGGTCAGTTGCCTTTGTGTGTGTACCCTTTGGCCAGCTACGTTTGTGTGTGCACCCCTTGGTCAGTTGTCCTCGTGTGTGTACCCCTTGGTCAGTTGCCTTTGTGCATGCACCCCTTGGTCAGTTGCCTTTGTGCATGCACCCCTTGGTCAGTTGCCTTTGTGCGTGTACCCTTTGGCCAGCTATGTTTATGTGTGCACCCCTTGGTCAGTTGTCTTCGTGTGTGTACCCCTCTGTCAGTTGCCTTTGTATGTGTACCCCTTAGTCATATATGAAATGATGTTCCTTTCTTGGGGTAGCTAAAAACAGGTTCTAGAATCCCACAGAGATTAACATATTCAAATGCTACTATTTCAATTCTCATTGTTCAAAATGTCTTTTGTTTTCCCGGGTTCCCCCCATACTTTATTTCGCTCACTTCCAGTAGTCCAAGGGTTAAACTTTAACGTCGGTAGCCTGGGGTTGTTCAGTTTTAACATCAGGCGCCTACGTGTCAAGTTTAAAATCTTCCCACGGTGAACAATTGTGTACCCGTTGGTCATTTGTCAAGGTGTTAAATTTCAGAACAATGTTAACACGTGTGGTTGTCCGTTCCCCCCCCCCCCCGTGATTATGGTCAGCTGTTAGCGTTAGACTATCCGTCAGCATCTTCCTGGCACTGACCATTCAGCATTAAGTTGACGACTGCGCCCCCCGGGACGGCCGTCTCTGAAGGAACAGTGACTTGGGCGTTAATGACGGTTGATCCATCACGACACGGAACGTTCCTGTGAGTGCCCCATCAAGACATCATTACGGGACGTGTGCGGCTCCGCGGCACCTTCAGAATGAGAGGACTCCCAGAGGGAGCTTGGAGGGTCTAACTAAAGGAATCCGGAGCTACAGTGCGTCTTGATCTCTGTGATTTGGGGGGTAGTTTAACCGTTTTAACCAGCGCCAGCACAGCCGTCGGGAGTGTGGTCATCTCGCGGTCCATCCAGTTGCGTCAAGTCTCACTAGGAGCTTGTCTTGTTCATGGGTGTAATTGGACTGATATTTTTTGCCATTAAAACCTGTATTATCTCTTTATTATAAATGATAACTATCTGTTTTATAATCTCATACTTCAGATATATTTATATGATGTATTTTTTAACAAGCCCAATATCAATGCACAAAGCTGAATATAAAAGGGAAATAAAAAGACATTTCTTGCTCTTTTCAATATTACACTTCGTCTGCACCATTCCTTGATATTCTCGGTAAGGGACGCTGCAAGCTCTCAGTAGATAATCGATCCATCACCATAATAAGTTTATACATCCCATCGATTCATTGACCCTATGATCTCCATTTTACAACCCTTCAAGTAAACACTGCATGGTGTGCGTCATCTATGTGTGGGTCATCTATAGGTGGGTCATCTTTGTGTGGGTTCTCTGTGTGGTTCATCTGTGGACTAAAAAAAAAACTCATCAGCTTGTTTAAATTGAGGATCTCAAGCTACCTCACAAATTATTTTTGAGGAATTTCACTCTTTCTTTCTTCTTTGATTGGCAAACATAACCATTTTACTGGGCTTTACAAACAATTAACCGTATTTCTTCAACGGAGAGAAATGGGGCCAGGAAATAGTTAGAGTATATTCAAATATGACCCTAATTTAAACATGGACGTCTTTCGTCCTAATGTGTTAGCGCTGTTCATGTCTGCCCCTGTATTAGCATCGCAGTAGATATCATGTGCGAGAAATGAGTCATTTAAAAAAAAAGGCAGTTGCGTCGAGAGGCAATTAGAGTGACAATGCCAGCGTCCTAATATCCATAAGGAGATAAGACTACCAGTAAAATAATTTAACTTGTGTTATGTTTCATGTAGGCAGCAGACGATGCCATCCCCCTCCCCCCCCTTTTTCACTTCCTCACACTCATATATTCTTCACATAAAAACATAAATAAGCTTATTCATTTGATCCATGAATGCAGAGAGCTTAGCTGTTCAATGTTATAGTCCCGTGATGTCCCACCTCACAAAAGGCTTGGCGAACTTTTTATGCCCCACCGATAAAATATGGTTTGTTTGAATCGGAAATAGTTTCATAGTGCCAGAGTGAGAGCCTGCCTGTTTGTTCTCCTCAAAATAAGATAAACAAAGGAAACACTAAACAAGCGATCCAAGTTAACTTCCACATTTCTAACCACCTGTACTCGTCACGTGTCGGGTGCGCAATGGCAGTCACGTGACTGCAGATTTAAATTGTCGAGCTACAGGAAGCTGAATTTACCGGATACAGGTATAGATATATTGAGTTTGACCTTACGTTTGCTGTTTAAAAAAAAAGTGCAACAATAAAAATTGTGAAACAGGAAGGAGATTCTCTAAGGTTAAATCACGTGGTGGCAAGCAGGCTGGCAGAAGAATCCTTTGTTGGCTCCAAAAACTGGACACGTGAAGCGTCCTAAGGATTGGGTTACTTTAACTGTGACCCTCAACCACGTCATTGAAACAACCAATAGAAATCATTCGATTCATTCCTATGAAACTAATTTAGATTAAATAAAGAGATATTACTGTTACAATCATATTTCTGATGAAAGTTCTGCCTTTCAAAATGTCATGACATTCTTATGTATGTTTATGATCGTTGTTCTCATTAATGACACCTTTGTCTAACTTCACTACTACACAGCCACACTTGGACCACACTTAAGGGCACCAATATAGCCATGCTTGGTCCACAATTAAGAGCAACAATATGGCCATGCTTGGTCCACACTTAAGGGCAACAACACAGCATGCTTGGTCCACAATTAAGAGCAACAACAAAGCCATACTTGGTCCACATTTAAGAGCAACAACACAACCACTCTTGATCCACACTTAAAAACAACAAAGCCATACTTGATCCACACTTAAAAACAACAAAGGCATACTTGATCCACACTTAAAAACAACAAAGCCATACTTGATCCACACTTAAGAGCAATAAAACATATCCAATAAAAGTATAACCATTCTTTATTATCACAGCAACTGGTACTTTACAGAAACACCTCTAAGAAATCTTCACGATCTCTGCAACAACTAGACTGACTCTAAAACCTCGGGCCACTCTCGTCTCCACTGACTGACAGCTTTATACCTTTTCACACCCTGACGATAACTCACATCCTGACAACAAGAGAACTCCATGAACTAACTCCACAAACTGACCGTGCATCACCCGCCCCATCACCACTCGCCCCAACAAAAACCGCTCACCAACTCACCATCAACGACTTTCATATAGGCAAACAGTCACGTTGCCAATTCCAGTTCATCACAATTAAATCTATTATAAACATAAAAGTTGATGGAGAAACTAAAAAAAAATAATTCTTGTTGAAGACTTTGTGTTTTTTCTTAAGCTATCATAGCACACCGGGATATATATATATATATATATAACATACATACGGGAAAATTTGTCTATAGCTTTGTTCCACAAAGGCTTTTACGTGGATTGATGGATCTTGACCAAATTCGGCACACATATCCATCATTATCCGGAAGAAATAAACAATCTCCTACAGACGTTTAATGAACGTTGAAATTAAGCGCCATGTAAAAAAGACAAAAAACACCACTCTAGGAAAAAAACAACATATATAATAAATTTTGAAAGCGTAATAATTTCCCGCTGGGATCCCAATCGAATACTTTTCCCGATGGAATACTTTTTACCGGAGCGATCCCGTTTGGATCCCGATCCCATTTTGCTACCGATCCAGCTTGGATCGTGATCCCGGTTGGATCCCAATTCTGCGGTATTCCAATCCTCATAGATTCCCGATCCCGACAAAATTTGTCATTACGTATTTCCTCACTTATGATCTTTTGCGGCTCTTCGAGTTTTCTTAATTGTTTATCATGTAGGAAGTGGTGTAGCTAGGGTAGCTAGGGTTAATACCGCCTAGGGCCAGTATTTTTGACGCTACCTTCCACGATTAAACCTCTGCAGTTGGCCAAACATGGCGCCTCTCTATAGGGGGGGGGGAGTTCCGTAACGCTCCCTTCGTACCTCCCTTGTTATGCCGCTTTTTGTAGGATTATCATATATATAGTATAGTAGTGTGCTACTATGGCGTGACGGGTCAGTGGGTTGCGGTTCGGTCGTCAGTTCGGTCGTCAGTTCGGTCGTCAGTTCGGTCGTCAGTTCGGTTGTCAGTTCGGTCGTCAGAAAGGTGGCGGTTCGATCGTCAGTTCGGTCGTCAGTTCGGTTGTCAGTTCGGTCGTCAGTTCGGTTGTCAGTTCGGTCGTCAGAAAGGTGGCGGTTCGATCGTCAGTAGGGTTAGATTCAGTTTCTTAGGTTCGGGTTCGGTTCGATTCCCAACTCTAACAAAGTCGTGCCCCAGGACTAAGTTTGAATGCATTCTATTCTATATTGACATGAAATGTTCTCTATCCAGCGGTGGTGGGTACGGTTCGCGATAACCCGTTGAACATTTTTAAATTTTAACGAACCAGTTGTTAAAATATCAAGATAATACAAATATTTTAAAATGCCCAAACATGTTGACTTTTTAACAGAAGTACCAAACCGGATTTTGGGAGTTCCTAGTGACTCTTAATCAGACACTTCCAGGGGGAAAAAAAAGAGTTCTCTTTGTTTTTTTGTTACGTGTTGTTGAATGTAAACTTGATCGTCCCATTTCCTGGAAGGGGTTAAAAGGAGTTCTCCGTGTTTTTGTTACCGTGTTGTTGAATGTAAAGGAGATCGTCCCATTTCCTGGAGGGGGTTAAGCTGCTGCCGCGGATCAATACATGACGGCTAGTACAAACACCCCAACCTGCCCCGGGGGTGAACACTTGTGGGGCAAGGGCTATTACACTTTAGGTGGCTGTCTGATAAAAAAAAAAAAAAAGAACAAGCAGATGATGTGGCGTCGTGCCCGTTATGTACAAGGAAATAATATTATTGGCCGACAGTGGACTGGTGTAAACACAAATGGAGAAGATAGTTTTGGAGATTGGTTGGAAGACATCGGGGAGTTGCGATAAAAAAATATTAAAATTTTATCTACATTTAGTCTATTTGTTGCATGTTGAGATTGAGTTAAGAATTCCGTCTATTTGACTTCTGCCCATCAGACCTACTACAACCCGTGATCATTAAATGAAAAAAAATAATCTCTTTTTATCTCCGGGCATTTCATACAAATGTCAATTCATTGTACTATTTACTCATCTCGTACTTGGCTATCTCCTTGTATCATCATACTTGGCTCTCTAATTGTATCATCATACTTAGCTCTCTCTCCTTGTATCATCATATTTGGCACTCTAATTGTATCATCATACTTAGCTCTCTCTCCTTGTATCTTCATACTTCGCTCTCCCATTTTATCATCAAACTTGGCTCTCTCTCCTTGTATCATAATAATTCGCTGTATCCTTTTATCAGCACACTTGGCTCTCTCCTTCTATCGGTAACACATTCAGTCTTGTAGTGTTCTCTTTATAATTACATGATTAAGCTTCAATTAAAAGTTCATTTTTGTTTACAGTTCAACTCACAGCTGTCAACAGCTAAAGCACGCTATCAGTAGTCCCAATAATGTCGATCCGTCTCTAACGAAAGATATTAGAACACATATGTGGCCTCTGGTTATGAGCCATGATGGGTTTTTCTGAGATTGCTAAACATTCTTTTACAGGAGTCGGATACTGGCCGTACGTCCATATTTCAAACTAATGGGAACAAACATTTAACATCTTGGGAACAACAGTTTAAAACATGGGAACAACAATTTAAAATCTTGGCAACAACAATTGAAACCCTCGGGAACAACAATTTAAACTCTTGGGAACAGCAATTTAAACTCTTGGGAACAACAATTTAAAAACATGGGAACAATAATTTAAACTCTTGGGAACAAAATTTAAACACTTTGGAACTACAATTTAAACTCTTGGGAAAGGAATTTAACTCTTGGGAACAACAATTTTAACTGTTGGGAGCAACAATTTAAATATATGGGAAGAAGAATTTAAACTCTTGAGAACAACAATTTAAACTCTAAACAACAATTTAACCTATTGTGAACACAAATTTAAACTCTTGGTAACAAACATTTAAACTCTTGGGAACAACAATTTCAAATCTTGGGAACAACAATTTAAACCCTTGGGAACAACAATTTAAACCCTCGGGAACAACAATTTAAACTCTTGGGAGCACCAATTTAAACTCTTGGGAACAGCCATTTAAACTTATGGGAACAACAATTTAAACAAGAAATAAAACATAATTCTAATTTTTCTTCATTGGACACGCTTATTGGCTGTGTGCTTAGCTTTCTGGAAATAAGGTGTTCATTTAACAAAAAACAAGTTGTCAAACAGAGAAGAAAAAAAAAATATTCCTTGATAAATTTGGCGTGATAAGAGCCATTTTTTGAGATTCATCTTTAGATGTCTTTTCCCCAAATAATTTAGCCTGAAACTGGGAAATAAACAAAGAAGAAAAATATGAATCTCAAGTGTGAACAAATATTTTTTTTTTTAAATTATGGGAATGTCATTAAAAAACAACAGATGTGTAAAGATATTTCTGTTTAAAAATGTTATGGAGTTGAAGTCGAAGTGTTTATTTTAGAAATTAAAATCGATTTACAGTTTCTAGAAATACCCCGTGATGTGCTAAAACTGATCACACTGTCAGATGATATTGGTATCGAATCCTGTATATAACAAATAAAGCTGAGGTATCGTTGCAGTGACGCTCTTTTTTTGTTTTGTGGCAAAGACTCGCCAATCTAAATGTAGTAGCACATCCTTTATACGGAAACATTGGAGGACCGCAACGCAAACTTCACTTAAAGATTACAAATATTTGTCACCGGCATCAGTCGAACCCCTCACTGATCGAACATTGATCTCCCTTCGTCACTAAAACAAACACCTCTTCTCTTCCTCCGTTCTCTCAAAATTTCCTCTCCCGCCAGTCCCTCTGTGTCTCCTCTCACACGCCATCAGGAATGCTGGATCATTTCTGAACTTGTGTACCCCAAGGGAGTTCACTCCATCCAAAGTTAGTCTCGTGTGCCTTAAGTCCCTTTGCTCTTTTATTTTTTGTTATTTTTTTTTTTTTTTTTAAAATCTGGAAATAAAGGGGAAGAAGTCGATATAAGACAGAGGGGATATAACCTCCTCGTTTAACTCATCGCTTCGTCCATTGCTGAGAAACTTAAAGTTATCGAACGGAACATTTAGAGGTGTTAGTGGCGAGAGCTAACAAGGGCTGATGCCGCCATGTTGCCAGTAGTTGTCAAGTCCATTCATGCGATGGCGCCACGAGCGAGATGGGAGACTTTCAGAATTCAAAGGGCGATCACAGCCTCGAGAGATACTGTGTTCCGATGAATTATTGGCTCAATTGACTTTAGGTAACACCACGAGGAATTCAAGCGCGTCGTTAGTGAGCTCGTTTTCCAGGAAGTGTGTTGTACTAGGAAGTGTCTTGTTCATGAAGTGTCTTGTTCATGAAGTGTCCCTTAACAGGACGTCCTTTGTTTAAAGAAGTGTCTTGTACTAGGAAGTGTTTACACCCATGCCATAATACAGAAATATAAATTTTGTAAAAAAAAAATATATCAAAATAAGCACACGGGTGTCTTGATTATATTTAACTTAAGATAATGCCTTTGAGTTGCAATAGGCATGTGGATTGACTTCAATTTCTTGAAATACCCTTTGTATGACCAACAGCAGTTTACGACATGGGACTGATCCTTCGCAAAGGCCGTCGTGAATGCGGAGTGGGAAGGTTGTTTCGTGAGATTTTGGTGGTGCTGTTGTTGTTTTTCTTGTTTTGTGGGGGTATGGAGAAGTCTTAACAAAAGTTAGGGTAAATTTCGGCTGATATGTTTAATCTCTAGCCTAATATGCATCTACTTGTTTCATTTGATACTAATTAAAATAATAATGAAAATAGTAAAATGAAGTGTTTACCGTGACCTATTTGTCAGTGTTGGTGATGTTAGATGACTTGCTGTGTGGAGGCGTGCTGTTTTATTGCGTGCAAATGTCACCGATGTCTGGTGACATTTTTAAAAGATAAAAAAAATTGCTATCTGTAATAAAATGTGAAAGTAGCTCTGTGCTTGGGGGAAGCTTCTTGCTTGTTTGTTTGGGTTGCTGGGGGGGGTGGGGGGGGGGGGGGGGGGGGGGGGGTTGGGGGGGGGTAATCAAAATAGTGGCAGAGAGTGTAATACAATTTAATTTTTAAGGAACTTTCTTTTTTTTGGTCTTGTTTTATACCCTTTTTAAAATCATTTATATTAACTTCGCTGTTGTTTGTGGGTTTGCAAAATCATCGGATGGCGAATTAACCCACTTCCCGGCATCCTATCGAGATGAAACTTGGCTCATAGGCTCGTTACCGATGACAACACATTCTTTCAAATTTTCAGTCCCACTCCCCAATCCCCTAAAATCAGTGTTTTTTTCCCCTGTTTTTCAAGGCAAAGTGAATAAAATATGATTTGTTCAATTCCTGCGTGATTTGGTGTGGAGATTAATTGTGTAGCTGTTGCTGTGTGCTTTGCATTTTTGACGTATTTGGGAATGGAGTAAAAATTAAAATGTAATTTCTAAAGGGGATGATGGAGGCAATATGAAACGATGTATCGCCAGAAGTTTACCCATTTTCATAACCCCCTTCTTAATCAATGATAAATCAGGTACAGTTTGCATGAATGCAAACACACATGCATCATACGAAGTTTGTTTTTATGGGTTGTTTAATTTTCTACGTCCATAATTATTCCGGATTTGTTATTCGTTAGATTTGTGCCATTTTAACGAAGATATGAGCGTGCCATTACTTCAAATTCACAGCTGACTTTTAGGGGTATGAACTTATTCCTAGAGAGTGGCATCTGTCCATGCCAATTAATTGCGTTGTTATCCTACAGAGCTGCTGTGGATCGGTTTGGTCCAAGTGCGAACGAAACAATTGTTAAATTAAATGTTTCTGCTGAATCGTGGGGTAAAAATATCACGGTAGTCAACGCGAAATACAAATGGGTTTATACCGGAGATTTTTGTTTTGTATCTGGCCTTTGCTGAAATAATTGCTTTTTGTACCACATCAATGTTGTATCTGGCCATTGCTAAAATAATTGCTCTTTGTACCACATCAGTTCTATATCTGACATTTCCTGAATATTTTGCTCTTTGTACCACATGAGTTCTGTATCTGGCCATTCCTGAATTACTTTCTCTTTTTACCACATCAATTCTGTATCTGACATTTCCATAATAGTTTGCTCTTAGTACCACATCAGTTCTGTATCTGGCCATTCCTGAATTACTTTCTCTTTTTACCACATCAGTTCTGTATCTGACATTTCCATAATAGTTTGCTCTTTGTACCACATCAGTTCTGTATCTGGCCATTCCTGAATTATTTTCTCTTTGCACCACATCAGTTCTGTATCTGGCCACTCCTGAATCACTTGCTCTATGTACCACATCAGGTCTGTATCTGGCCATTCCTGAAATTTATTGCAAATTTACCACATAACGACTCTTCTTACCATACACTTTTCCTCACTAATAAGTATTAGTGTCGTTACTCTCGAACTCCAATTTCTTCTGTAACATAACTCTCCACCACATCAAATATTCAACGTTCTAGACAAGTCTTCCATTAAATCAACTTAAATACCTAGTTGTTTTTTGTTACATTACACGTTCTCGTATTCCCAACACAAAATTGTACAGTAATATGAACACAAAAGTCGAAGACGGACTTTTTGTAAAACAATTTTTACCGCTTACCGAAACGCTACTCCGAGCATTCCGTGTGGCCATAATGACGGGCGCCGCCCCCTAGTTGTGGTCAAATGACCAATCAGTCCGATACCACGTGATACATGGCCGCCTCGGTGCGACACCGGCTAAAACGTCATTACCGCCGTGTGAGTGCTTTGGGAAATCGAATACCAGGTTTTGATTTGGCGCCTTCACCTACAGTCACGACATCAGGCGGGGGTTTCAAAAATTGTTTCTCTTATCTTCAGGATTGAAGTTTTTTAATGGAACTGTTGTGGCGAAGGAAGTTAGGGTGTCCAAAACTGAGTTCTCCGATAGTTCATTGACTCTCTGTGTTGTATTTTTGTTGTTGCCCAACGGGGCGGCTTAATTAGTTCCTTCAAGTTATTTATTGGCTGCCGATTGAAATAAATTAGATCACAGTAAAAGAAAAAAATTAAAAATTACAAACAAGTTGGTTAAAACTAAAACATTTCAGTCACAACTCCACATGCTGGTAGTCCCTGGTATTTATATGAAATTTAACTTTCAGATGCTTGTCTTGGTGTGACCCTAGTCACCATGTACGTGATGGTGTCTGACAGCTTGGTGTTACCCTAGTCACCATGTGCGTGATGGTGACTGACATCTTGGTGTTACCCTAGTCACCATGCGCGTGTTCGTGTCTGACAGCTTGGTGTTACCCTAGTCACCATGCGTGTAATGGGTTCTGACATCGTGATGCAACCCTAGTCATATGTGTGAGGACGAGCGCAAAGTAGGACCTGGGGACATTTGAAGTCCACCTAAATTCTAAGCCAATATCTGCAACTGCACCCATTATGGCAGAATAAACTAATTTGGTAAGGTGCTACCTATTATTATTACTTATTAGTAGTAATAATGTAATGGACAGTCAGAGTGTCACTGTCATTGCTAGGATAAATTCTAGGCTATCAAAACCACCCCCCCCCTTTTTTTGTGTTCAATTAAAGTTAGCACAACCCTGTGTGCTGGGAACTATTGATACTGGTGTCGCTTACGCACGACGATTGACCAACCCCGTGACCAACACTTGACCTGGTCTCTCCTTCTCTCTGCTGGCATGACGGCTGAATACATGTTATTGGTGTCGTTGCTCTCGCATGTCCTGTATCAGGGCTGTCCGATCTACCGGCTCCATTTTAAGTCGAGACGGCCAGCTTGTAAAAAGCAAAGTTATTTCTTAGTTATTTCACCTGTAAAATAACGCTGTACGGTAGGTTCATGCACTAAAAGTTTTACAATAAAGCTATCCGTTAAAGCTGTACAATAAAGCTATACAACAAAGCTATAAAATAAAGCTATAGTTAGCAAGGCCTTTCCCCCCCCCCACCCCCCCCCCTTTATGTGTAAATGTTGAAAAACTGTAGTAAAAACTAATGACCCCTACCAACAGACACGGCTACACGAGTCTTACTACCCCTTCAGTGCAAAGGTTAAATGCTCAAACCGGGCCCTGGCAACAACTACGCAGCCTCACTTCAATCTGTCAAATAAACTCCGGACACATTGCATGTCAACAGCTCGAGTCATGAAAGAAAAATTGGATTAGCTGGAATGTCATTAAAGGAAAACAAACAAACTAGTCTCCTCTCTAGCTTCTGATGCTTTAGGCAGCAATTTTTTTTTTTTTTTTTGCGTGGGAAATCCCCAATGATAGCCACATCTATAAATAGATTTCTTATTTGCGACCTCTGCATGACAGTTTATAAACAGTAGAGGTTATTTGCGCGGCATATTTTCCCCTTGATTAATTACAGAAACTCGGATTCCATGGAACGCTGCTTCCCCCCCCCCCTCCCACCCCCGGCTTAAAATGTTGTGGGACGTGAAACTGTAAGTGGATAAGGCGCACAAACACACACAGCAGAAAAAGACGCTTACGGGGCGGGGGGGGGGCTGAGGGGTACGATAGTGATACGCAATTGAAATAAAGCAAAGCTGTAAACAACTGCACCGTTAGCAGCGGCAAAGAAAGATTCAGAGTAAGCCGAGCTGATACAGTGGAGTGTCGATTTTCCGAAAGCCAAATACCAAACATAAGTCGGTACTGGAAATAAATTCTGACCCCTGTTGTGGCAGTCCAGTTAAAATCTGAATAAGCCATCTACATGTATTGACCAGTCCTGGATAATGCCCTCTGCAAAAGTTTAAATTAATATGTATGTATGGATGAATTGCGGAAAACACGCATGCAAAGGTAACACTGACATCGGGTTTTATTTACAGTACCGCCAGCCCCAACACGTTTTTGAAATCAATCCTCGCTCGGTAAGGTTCGTACAATGTACAGTATATCAGGGGGCCCAGAATATTTCTTGAGATTCCACGAAACCTCTGGGGCGAAAAGGACTTAATTTAAACAAAAAGATGACTGTGAGTGTTATGAAAAACAGCGAAGGAGGCAATTGGACTAAATAAAATGTCAAAGTATGCCTCGAACACAAAATAAAAAGGATTGCCTTTTTTTTTTCTAAATTCTCTGCGCCATCGCCTAATTTAGGTTTTTCCAAGCGACCCAAGTCCAATTCTAACAGCTACACCTGGAAATCAGGCAAATGAAATGACTCAATGTTGAGTACAATTAGATAAAACACGCATGTAGGTCATTGAGCGTCTTAAAGTAACAAATGGTAGGAGCTTCTTCAAGCAGTAATAACTCAAGGAAGTTGCTGGCTTGCACCAGGTCCTCTGGATGTCATGTCCTGTTGCATGGGATTTTAAGTGGAAATTCAACGATGAAAATTGCGTCATAATTAGCGACGCTCCTGTGAGGTAGCTGTGGCACCCCAGGGTGAAGAAGGGACATTTTGGGGGGGGGGGAACCACTGGGCTACACCAAACTGAGAGCGGAGAAAACCCGTGACACGTGTCCAACAAGGCTATGACTGTGCCGCCATAATTGTCTGTCAATAGCTCAGTTTTAATGGTTGTTTATTTATTTTAATTTTAACTCCTTTATTATTTTTTTATTAGATTTTATTTTTGCCGGTGTGGGGGTTGAAATCTCATTTGTTAGAATTCAGGGGCAAGGGTGCGGTGTAGTCTAAAAAATACAGGGTGTTAAAGGGGAGAAAATATGGGGGCTTGAAATTTGAGCTTTTGCGTACATTTTATGTTCGGATTGCGCCTTGTTGGCTCTATACGTGCAGTGTACACTTTCCCCACATTTCTCGTTTATTCATATATAATTTCTGAGTTGTTATACCCGGAACCGGACTACCATACTCCGGGTGTAGTATCAAATTACCTGGATGCGGCTCTGTACCAACATTCAGGAACAACTAATCAACGGCCACGTACCGTGACATCAAACATCTTTGTGTAACGACTACTCTCCGGTCATGTACCGTGACATCAAACATCTTTGTGTAACGACTACTCTCCGGTCATGTACCGTGACATCCAACATCTTGTGTGTAACAACTACTCTCCGGTCATGTACCGTGACATCAAACATCTTGTGTGTAACAGCTACTCTACGGTCATGTACCGTGACATCAAACATCTTGTGTGTTACAACTACTCTCCGGTCATGTACCGTGACATCCAATATCTTGTGTGTAACGACTACTCTCCGGTCATGTACCGTGACATCAAACATCTTTGTGTAACGACTACTCTCCGGTCATGTACCGTGACATCCAACATCTTGTGTGTAACAACTACTCTCCGGTCATGTACCGTGACATCAAACATCTTGTGTGTAACAGCTATTCTACGGTCATGTACCGTGACATCAAACATCTTGTGTGTTACAACTACTCTCCGGTCATGTACCGTGACATCCAACATCTTGTGTGTTACAACTACTCTCCGGCCAGTACCGTGACATCAAACATCTT
Organism: Lymnaea stagnalis; assembly: GCA_964033795.1. Lineage (NCBI taxonomy): Eukaryota > Metazoa > Mollusca > Gastropoda > Lymnaeidae > Lymnaea > Lymnaea stagnalis. The sequence goes on along the minus strand of CAXITT010000004.1, from coordinate 1,590,027 downwards.
TGTGTAACGACTACTCTACGGTCATGTACCATGACATCAAACATCTTGTGTGTAACGACTACTCTACGGTCATGTACCGTGACATCAAACATCTTGTGTGTAACAACTACTCTGCGGTCATGTACCGTGACAGCCAACATCTTTGTGTAACGACTACTCTACGGTCATGTACCGTGACATCAAGCATCTTGTGTGTAACGACTACTCTACGGTCATGTACCGTGACATCCAACATCTTGTGTGTAACAACTACTCTACGGTCATGTACCGTGACAGCCAACATCTTTGTGTAACGACTACTCTACGGTCATGTACCGTGACATCCAACATCTTGTGTGTAACGACTACTCTACGGTCATGTACCGTGACATCCAACATCTTGTGTGTAACAACTAGTCTACGTTCATGTACCGTGGCATCCAACATCTTGTGTGTAACAACTACTCTACGTTCATGTACCGTGACATCAAACATCTTGTGTGTAACGACTACTCTCCGGTCATGTACCGTGACATCTAACATCTTGTGTGTAACAACTACTCTACGGTCATGTAACGTGACAGCCAACATCTTGTGTGTAACAACTACTCTACGGTCATGTACCGTGGCATCAAACATCTTGTGTGTAACAACTACTCTCCGGTCATGTACCGTGGCATCAAACATCTTGTGTGTTACAACTACTCTACGGTCATGTACCGTGGCATCAAACATCATGCATCATTACTTGCGAACGGGACAGCTCGGTGACGTTTGCCGGGATCTGAGGCCGTCTTCGTCGATAATCCATCATTGGGAAGGGGGTGGGGTGTCCATCGTCTTTCTAAAGGGCTGTCAGCCGCACAGCTGGAACGAGACGCGGAGAAGAGGAAACCAGCTGTAGAAGGGAGATGAATGCTGTTTACCAGGACAACAATCGGGCGCGTGTTTAGCAGACGTCTGAAATCTTTACAGCTTTGAGGTGATGAGCAGTTGGGCTGGGGGGGGTGGGGGTGGGGGTGTCGGTCTTTGGGGGTCGTTCGTGGAAGTGTTCGAGTGCAGTGTTTCTTTCACGTAATGTGTTACGGATGGGTCTGTCCGTGTGAGGGGTGGGGGGAGGGGGGGAGGGGGCATTTCAAACGTTCGTGTGGTGGGTGCCAGTGGCGTTGGTAGGGTGGGCATAGGATGTGGTCCTCACCCCGTGGAGGATTTTTCATTTTATGGATTGGTAGCATTTTCGGCTTGCTGTAGAGTTTAGTCGTAGAAGGGAGATACAAAAGTTTTAGCCAGCTTATGACGGCACTTATCCTATCCACACCAATGGGCAGTGCCAAAATAATGGCATAACAGCGACTAGGATCAGTTCTAACGCCACCCCTTCGCCCAACTTAAACTAAGGTCAGTTAAGTCAAGGGTATCCGTTTAGGCTCAAGCTAAGTTTTATCCCTGGAATCTATACAACCCAAATATATAGCCCAACTATATAAGCCCAACTATATAAGCCCAACTAAGTAGTCCAACTATTTAGCCCAACTATAGAGCCCAACTATATAAGCCCAACTAAGTAGTCCAACTATGTAGCCCAACTATAGAGCCCAACTAAGTAATCCAACCATAAAGCTCTACTATATAGCTCAACTACATAGCCCAACTATGTTGTCCAACTAAGTAGTCCAACTATGTAGCCCAACTCCATAGCCCACCTATATAGCCCAATATGTATACCGCATTGATGGAAAATAACATAATCGTTAGTTCCAGATATTCATCTCAATTGCTAACATCCGGCGTGTGTTACTTAAAGGTGCCTCCAGTCATTTTGATAAGAGATGTGGGCAGGTAGTTTTTGATGAATTCAAAATCAAGGGGTGCAGTTTGAAATTTTTTTAATTGATTAGGAAGTAAAGGGAAATGGTGTTAAATTGATTAGGAAGTAAAGGGAAATGGCGTTAAATGTCTACCAAAAAGGGAAATGGTGTTAAATTGATTAGGAAGTAAAGGTAAATGGTGTTAAATTTCTATCAAAAAAGGGAAATGGTGCATACTTGTTTTATCAAAAGAAAGGTAAATGGTATTAATTCAAATCTAAATGAAAGGGGAAAAGGGGGATAAATTGATAACGCATGAAATGTAAATGACAAATCTAAGGTATATTGTGAACAATAAGCAGTTCATCAGTCTATTCTGTAACATTATCATTTTGAATACTTCAGACTCTTTTTATTGATTGATACGCACTGTGAGTTTTGTAAACCGTAAGATGTACGAACTATCACCAATAGAATAATGTATCAAAGTTAAGCTTTCCTTTTCCTTTTGTAAGCACAAAAGAGGGGATAAAGAGATGTATGGACGTAACTTGTTTGTGGAGCAAAACACACAACTAAACACCAAACATTCTTTTAACCTTTGAAGCTTTTACCCAAAAAATGGATTTTAATTTTAATTTTTTTTTCACTACGTCGACAAAACTACACGCAGCATGTGAACAGTTCGAGGCAAGGTTTTTCTACTGCTACTTTTTTTTTTAAGGCGAGAGAGCATTGTAATTGCAACTCGTGGGAATCTATTTAACTTCGGGTCACGTGATTCTAGTAAACGTCACAGGAGTGCACTGAAAGAGAAGATGATAAGAAAAGGGCGTTCATACGGCTTCTCATTTTAAGAGAATTGGTTGGGGTGGGTTGGTATCTCAATCTTTTGTCTATTTTAACCACAGGCTGTGTGGGAGCTACCAGTTAATGGGAATGGCTAGTGAAAACGTGGGATCTTGACTGTCGTAAGCGTACCCACTCCCTTCTTGGTCCCAATTTTTAATAAAAATCAAGTCAGATTACGCCACTTTTAACAATAGCTAAATATTAATATGGATCAATTTTTTAAAGGGAAATGCGATATGAATATAAGCCACACAAGCTCTGTCTTGGCCGTAGTCTTTGGTGAGTTGGGATAAGCCATGCAAGCTCTGTCTTGACAGTACCTTTCGGTGAGTTGGGATAAGCCATGCAAGCTCTGTCTTGACAGTACCTTTCGGTGAGTTGGGATAAGCCATGCAAGCTCTGTCTTGAAAGTAGCTTTTGGTGAGTTGGGATAAGCCATACAAGCTCTGTCTTGACAGTAGCCTTTGGTAAGTTGGGACAGATGTAAAACACTAACAAAGAGGAATAAAATAGTGTCCATAAAAAGTGTGTTACTTGATTGGAACTCTTTATGAACATATTAAGTTCACACCTCTAGTGCTACTTCCACTGGACTATTTAAGGAATTTTAACTGAGAAAAAAAAAAGGGGGGGGGGGGTATCTTTAGGTAACATAATGTCTTATTCCTCATGACAAGTATATGGCAGACACATGGAAACAATGTTATCGCGAAAGCCAGAAGGCAAAACAAAACCACACACACAAAACAACAAAGAGTTTCCATCTTTCAAAGAAATGCTTCTGTACGCTTTTCAAATTGAGCGTTTCAGCTTTACAGTTGTTCAAACTGTGTGTCTCAGTTTCATGACAGGCGCAACCATCCCGTAGTGTCTGGTGACCAAAAGTTGAGTTTGTTGTCTAGCATGCTAAGTTCGCTAGGCACTGGAAATTATGTGCTTTTTTTTTCTTTGCTTCTAGTGTATAGTAGGAAATGACGAGTGATTGAATTGGGAGGAACCAGAGAATATGGGAGGAACTAGAGAATATGGGAGAAACTAGAGAGTAGTAGAGGAACTAGAGAGTACTGCAGGAACTAGATGTTAGTGCAGGAACTTGAGAATGGGGGGAGGAACTAGAGAGCAGGGGAAGAACTAGAGAGTAGGGGAAGAACTAGAGAGTGGTAGAGGACAAAAACTAACTAGAGAATGGGGGAGGAACTAGAGAGTAGAAAACTGGAACGTAGTGGAGGAAAAAGAGAGTAGGGGAAGAACTAGAGTCGAGTAGAAAAGTTGTTGTCGAAACTGAATGTCTTGTGACGTTTATGTTCAGAAACATATTTAGTGAATTTTTTGTTTGTTGTGACATAGCTTTACATAAATATCTGAGTTAACTGCATACAATACTATATAAATAAAGACTGGCGATAGATGAAAAGACAGCTCTGTTAACAGACTATAGCCTTATATGGTATTATATTCCGAGATCAAATTCAACAAGAAGACTTGACTTGTTGCCAGCTGGCACACTCCGCGTCCTTAGTAATGGCCGAGTCTGTACAGCACGGGTAACACATGGTCGACGTACAGTGTCAAGGTATTCGAATCACTGAGTCGAGAGAGAACATTGTTTTGGGTTTGTGAGGTATGAGTCTGTGTGTTATTCAGGGGCGTGTCAGGTGTTTGAATGACGGTAAAATGACAACAAACATGGGCGGATGGCGTGATGAGGAGAAAATGTGTCAGTTTACATTGCAGTGTGGCAGACATCATAGTGTGTCGGACACCATCAAGTGAATTTGAAGAATGAAGACAGCGTGTAGCTGAACGTTATGCAAAACGCTGTAGTGAACCTGATATGCTAAGAGTAAATGGCCAGGCGTTGGAGTAGGCGTTAGAGTGGGCGTTAGAGTGGGCGTTAGAGTGGGCGTTAGAGTGGGCGTTAGAGTGGGCGTTAGAGTGGGCGTTAGAGTGGGCGTTAGAGTGGGCGTTGGAGTGGGCGTTGGAGTGGGCGTTGGAGTGGGCGTTAGAGTGGGCGTTAGAGTGGGCACTAGAGTGGGCGTTGGAGTGGGCGTCGTAGATTTTAACATACGACTTTTACAAATGACTTTGGTTTAGTGCAGCAGAGATTGCCATTCCAGGATCGGCCTCATAAGCCGTCCAAGAAAGTGTCAATTAGCTGCTCTATCGTCTCATGAAGGGCTGAAGTGTGGCAGTGACAGTGATGATTAAATGCTAGATGTACGTTTATAATTACCTTATTATACCTTACAGCAGAACTGTGTAAATATGTAATATCTGATGGTGTCTTATGGCGTCCTACTGTCTGATGGTATCATTAGTGTCTGATGGTGTCCTACTGTCTTACGGTGCCCTACTGCATGCTATAGAGTGTTGCTTTAGCTGATTGATACCCTAGAGTTGAAACATTAGACCTAGTCGGAGTGGGACCATATTAAGTATTGGATACGTACCGGCATCGCAGAATTGCGACCCCGTTCCCAGATTCGTACATACATATTCATGTTAACTCGATCCATGTATACAGATTAAATTTTCAAACATTCTAAGCCGGAAATGGTATTTCAGAAATTTCATTTCGAATATAAGATGTGGAGCCGATCATAAGAGCATCACTGTGAGCACATCAGCTATCTAGGCCTACTTACTGGTCAAGACAAACTTTGTTTCATTGGATTATCTGGACGCCCCCCTGAGGCGTTGTCTTGATCTTCAGCAAGCCATCAGCAGTACTTATTAGCTCTACAAGATATCCTCTCATTATCGTGGGAGGCATCTTCCTGGAGATGCACTTCAAGAACGGATTCACTCAATGAAAATATGATCCATATCCACCCCCACCACCACCCCCACGAACACCAAAATACATGTACCATAACATAGAACATAGTAACAAACTATGGCCTTCACATATGAGACATTTTATGGTTGTATATTTTTTTCTTGAAACGCCTCTGACAAAATACCCTGGAACGTCTTTGAGATATTCCGAAATACTAACCTAGAATCTATTGGAATTCAAGGATTCGTCCTCTGCCAAATTTGTACGACAGGGGTCCACAACCATAGCATGTTAGTTGGATAGTCTCCCTGGTCGGGGTGTTTATCTCGTCAATAGTCGGAGATGGGGTGCAATGAGACCTGGGGGAGAAGAAACAAATAGATCGTTGGAACGATAACGAGATGGAGAGAAAGTAGGCGTGGCGGGTGAGGAGGTAAGAAGAGAAAACATACGTTCGAGGCAGCGTTAGACAGAGATGGAGAGAAAGAGGGAAAGTTTAAGTATTGTGTAAAAGCAATAGTGAGATAGGCAGATAAGGCGGTGTGGAGGGTTGCAGAGAAAGAGAGAGATATGGAGGGAGAGATGAGGAGAATGAGAGAGATGGGGAGGGAAAGACAGAGGGGAGCGAGGTAATAAGAATGAGAAAAGAGAAAAGGGGAGGCGTGTCAGAAGATACAGAGTGAAACATCCACACCACTGAGTGAAAAGGGGAGAGATAAGGTGGAAAAGAACATTGAAAGAGACAGTGCAGTTGACAATAGTCAAAATACTACGTCATCCACTCCATACCGAGTTTGTTGATAGTAAATAAAATTGACATCCAGTTTCACTTTATACCTAAACGAATGCGCAGTTTACCGTCATAAACCGTAAACCATACGCATGAAAAGTTCAGTCAATGCCACCGTATGTTCTCTAAAAATGAAATTGAAACATATTGGTATGTAATGTATAAAATATATATGTAATAATGTTTTTTTTTCTCACAGAGAAACCATTTTAATGAAACATAAACCAAACTTTATTCAAAATCAAAACAGGTGTACTGCGTCGATGTGTTCAATGACATCCCAGGAGTCACGCACGTGGAATAAGTTCCGATATAACTTAATAATAACAAGACAGAAGTGTACAAAGTTACCGTATTTCTTTCTTCATATTTTTACGCTCCTCTTTATATCCTGTTAACAACCATCTTGGAATGGTTTGCCTTGGCGCTTAAATCTGATCGCGTAATGAAGAGTAAACTAAATATAAATTAATTTTTTTTTTCAAATAATGTACAGAGATGTATTTTTTCAATGGGAAAGTCAGGAGGGTACACGCAATATTGCAATCCATGAGACGGAGCTCGGTCGGCATAAATATTTTATGAGAGAAGAACGTTTGACTTGGTGAATTTTTGAGAGACAAATAAACCAGTCATGATAGGTTTTATCGTAGACGGCCATAAATATTTAGGGTGTGGGGGAAAAAACAGTGTGAAATATGGGGTACAACCTCAACATCCAACATCCATGTTTCCATGCTTCCTTCTGTGGTCGGTCATTATGGTCAATGAAATTGGTTGGGGGGGGGGGTTGAACTCGTTAAAACCCTAAGAAGTTTGTATAGTAAAATTTATGTACGTGTCTCTAAATGTTAACGTGTAGGGCGCTTCTGAAATGCTCGCTCTCTCTCTCTCTACATATATATATATATATATCACTCACACTCCATCTCTTATGTTTTCATCTCTCCCACTCCACCCTATCTTTCTCTCGCTCTCTCTTTTTATCCTTTCTTACTTTGTCTGTGACTCTCAGTTAACGATATCAACTTTCTTTTCTTCTTTTATTTCTCGAGATATTTTTACATCACATCAACTCCCAGCACTTGCCAAACTTGACATTTATTGGTTCACAGCACTTGCCAGACTTGGCCTTCGTTGGTTAACAGTACTTGCCAAACTTGGCATTCATTGGTTCACAGCACTTGCCAGACTTGGCATTCATTGGTTCACGTCCACTCCCAGCACTTGCCAGACTTGGCATTCATTGGTTCACGTCCACTCCCAGCACTTGCCAGACTTGGCATTCATTGGTTCACGTCCACTCCCAGCACTTGCCAGACTTGGCATTCATTGGTTCACGTCCACTCCCAGCACTTGCCAGACTTGGCATTCATTGGTTCACGTCCACTCCCAGCACTTGCCAGACTTGGCATTCATTGGTTCACGTCCACTCCCAGCACTTGCCAGACTTGGCATTCATTGGTTCACGTCCACTCCCAGCACTTGCCAGACTTGGCATTCATTGGTTCACGTCCACTCCCAGCACTTGCCAGACTTGGCATTCATTGGTTCACGTCCACTCCCAGCACTTGCCAGACTTGGCATTCATTGGTTCACGTCCACTCCCAGCACTTGCCAGACTTGGCATTCATTGGTTCACGTCCACTCCCAGCACTTGCCAGACTTGGCATTCATTGGTTCACGTCCACTCCCAGCACTTGCCAGACTTGGCATTCATTGGTTCACGTCCACTCCCAGCACTTGCCAGACTTGGCATTCATTGGTTCACGTCCACTCCCAGCACTTGCCAGACTTGGCATTCATTGGTTCACGTCCACTCCCAGCACTTGCCAGACTTGGCATTCATTGGTTCACATGACGCTTATTTAATAGAGTTTATTATGATTTATTATAATTAATTCCATGAATAAGTTAATGTTTGAATGCAACTATTAAAAAGCTGCACGAATATGCACACATATGACCATTCTTGAGTATATCGAAACACATTTAGACAGCACAGGTAAAAAGCAATAATTGGATGCTGAGAGCAGTGATCGAGAATGTAAAGTGGTGATTTAAATTTATTTCTTGACACCTAAAGTTAATGGCGAATAGGGGCACCCTCCTCTCCACTACACCGTCGATCTGTCCCAACGTTTGGCGCCAATTTGGGATAGCGTCAATATGGGATAGCGTCGATGTGGGATAGCGTCAATGTGGGATAGCGTCGATGTGAGATAGCGTCAATATGGGATGGCTGCGGGATAGCGTCAAGTGCAATGATTAATTTAAGTGATGTATTGTATTGTGATGAATAATTCATAAATAAATAACATTGAATTTGATCCCTTGCACTGCTATACTTTTGTCTTAAGGTGAGATGTCAGTAGATGGTGTGGCTAAGCCCTCTGATCCCTTGCACTGCTATACTTTTGTCTTAAGGCGAGATGTCAGTAGATGGTGTGGCTAAGCCCTCTGATCCCTTGCACTGCTATACTTTTGTCTTAAGGCGAGATGTCAGTAGATGGTGTGGCTAAGCCCTCTGATCCCTTGCACTGCTATACTTTTGTCTTAAGGCGAGATGTCAGTAGATGGTGTGGCTAAGCCCTCTGATCCCTTGCACTGCTATACTTTTGTCTTAAGGCGAGATGTCAGTAGATGGTGTGGCTACGCCCTCTGATGCCTTGCATTGCTATACTTATGTCTTCAGGCGAGATGTCAGTAGACGGTTTCGCTAATCCTTATATTTTCAACAAGTGTGCACTGACTCGTATATACAAAATAGGGCCAAAGTCCCTTCTTTCATACAGAATATAGTTTTCAAAGCGCGCAGCTGAGAATCGCGGGTAAACTAAAAAAAAAAATAAAAAAAAATAAAAAATTACGTTTTTCAACGACAACAAATGAGAATGAATAAACAGTAATTTTGTAAGTTACAATTAGCGTTTTATTATTTAAATTATATGTCAATAATTAGTGGCAAGAAAAATTCGATTAAATAAAGCGCCCAGTGCTTCCCTTTGGGTAAGAAACCATCACATAGATTAGTTTCATGTTCTCTGAATATCTTACATGGTAATCAATGCACGTGCATAAACTATGACACACTATCAGCCTGGCGTACTATCCTAAACCTCTGCCCACAACAGAGTGTACTGGTGCGTAGAGTTGCCGTATTGTATCGCTCACACTAACGTGCGGGCCCCGTCACGTAGCCATTCTTATGTCAAAGCACATGCTCACCTACCCCCCCCACCCACACCCCCACCCCCACCAGGCCTATGCATCCACCATCAGACCATTGAGCAGGCCGGTATAAAACCTTGTTTTACCTGTATCAAATTTACTTTCCCCCCAATGGGAGCGCGGCTTCGATGAGAGTTATCTCCACATTGAGTGCTGATGTTGGTACATGAGATCGGATGCTCTGTCTCTAATCATGGATTAATTATTACCGTGTTTTTTTTTGTTTTTTTTTTCCTTCTTCAACTTTCGGTGGACTACAGCCATGGGGATTAACGTAAGTAATGTAATGGCTTAACTGGGTTTAACTCTGGTTATCGTTAATGCGTAACGGACAATTTAAGTTCCCACCAAAAATGTATCCATTTTAACATAGATTTTACGAGTAGCTCTATTCGATTTCGTGGGTCTATGATGTTATGAGGTTTAAAATATATTTGTACGTGTTTCCCTATTGTTCTACTATTGTATTTCGCTAGGGCCGTGTCATTAGTCCCGTCCTAGCCTCTGGTATTTTTTCAGTAGAGCTGCTAAACTCATCATTGTTACACAAACACTCACCGTTTAAAGCTGTTAGATTCATCAATGTTTCACAAACACTCACTATTTAGGATTACACTTAAATGATTTGCGCTCCTGAATTTGTGTAGTGTTGCTTAAGTTATTGGATTCATATAAAAAAAAAAAAAAGGATACTCTCTACCAGGGGAGTCTACGACTCTCTACCAGGGGAGTCTACACTGGCTGCTTTTTGAATTTTTCCAGGTAATAAAATAATAGGACAAAGAAAACAATAAACTTACTCTTTACATTTTTTTTTTTTATTTGGATGGGATTGGGATTTTGTTGGGGAAAATCTAACATTTGACATTTGACATTTGACAGGCTTCTGCAAGGAAATTAAGTTTCACTTTCAAATTAGAGCGACAAGTGTTTAAACCGTTGAGCCACCACGACCTTTAATGTATTGCCTCATTTCAAGATATGAAACGAAAAATACATTATTTTCTTCTTCTTCTTCTATAACTTAAGGGCCCACGATCAATTTATTGATCATTTTGGCTCCTATGCATGTAGATGGGATTTGCAATGTTTCTGTTCCTGGTGTTGATGAGGAAATCATGCACTAGGGGTTTGAAGGCTTGAGGCAATAGACACAAATGTGTCTAGTGTTGTCGCCTCAACCGTTCCTTTTGAAAGATTGTTCCAGTCCCTGATTGTCTTGGGCAGGAATGAGCAGCTCCTATACTGGCTTCTTGCTGGTATGAGCCTGAATTGCCTGTCATGGCCTCGTCGCTGTCTATGGGGGAGAGGCACGAGCTTCTGTTTAATACTGGAACAGTGGACCGGCCCATTATTTATCTTGTACATCACGGAGATAGTACCGGCTTTGATAGTATAATTTGCTGAAAGATGTGAAATAGTTTGCTATCAATTTGATCATTGAATAGTCAACAATGCTCTAACCATATTTTAACTGTAAATTATTGGTACAACTAATATTTATAGTGGACTCAAAACGCAAATAACTGACATGACCACCCCCCCCCCATCAATGACTGACATGACGCCATATCAATGATTGACATCACCCCCACCAATGATCTACATCACCCCCACCAGTGACTGACATGACCCCCACCAGTGACTGACATGACCCCCACCAATGAATTACATCACCTCCTCCAATGACTGACATGACCCCCCACCAGTGACTGACATGACCCCACCAATGACTGACATGCCCCCACCAATGACTTTGACATGACACCCCCAAATGACTGACATCATCCCTACCAATGACTGACATGACCCCCACCAGTGACTGACATGACCCCCACCAATGATTGAAATGATCCCCACTGGTGACTGACATGATCCCAATCAATGATTCCCACCAATGCATGGACGTTATTACTTAAATCTTAAACTGTGTAAGATCTCATTAAACGGCGTCTAGATCTTTATTTTGAACACTCGTAACAGACAAAGGTGCGTCTGCACATTTACAGGACCGCTCACGGAGTGAAAATCTGGTGTAAAATAGTTTCTTAAATTTTACAAGAGTAGCTTCAATGTGGACCCGCCTACTAAAATATAAGCTGTTGTCTTGTCTTGTGTGTGTGTGTGTGTGGTTGTTTTTTTCTGAACTTTCCTCTACTCTGCTCCATCTTTATTGTTTGCGAAGTGTATTTCCTTATTCGAGACCGCCTCATTAAGACGGCTACGTGTTTCGCAATAGGGTTTCTTCAAGTGCCTAAAAAGAAACCACAAAAACGCCTCCCACTGAATCAGCTGATGTTTACGAAATGTCTTGGGGGTATCTTTTTTTTAAATTTTTTATTTAAAATTTTATTTTTGGCGTCAACTTATTTTTTCAACCAAATGAAAACTACAAATGCTGAGTCTGGGTAGTTTCAATACAGTGGGTTTTTAACGAATCAAACAGTCACATTCCTCAAAGGGCTACATTTAATGCTTAGAAATTCCAGCCAAAAGAGAATGATCCCCATCACAACCAGAACGATTCCTAAAAAAAAAATTAAAAAAAATAAAACAAACCTTACAAGATCCTAACCCAACTATAATTATCCAAACCAAACAAGATCCCACGCAAAAAGATCCCACACAAACAAGAATGATCCCACCCCAACAAGATCCCACACAAACAAGAATGATCCCACCCCAACAAGATCCCACACAAACAAGAAAGATCCCACCCCAACAAGATCCCACACAATCAAGAATGATCCCACCCCAACAAGATCCCACCTCAACCAGCATGATCCCACCTCAACCAGCATGACCCCACTTCAAGAAGCATGATCCCACCATGATCCCACTCCAACAAGAAAGATCCCACCCCAACAAGAATGATCTGACCCAACAAGATCCCACCCCAACAGTGCGCATCTCACTCCCCGTCCTCGTCCCACCAGGCAACGCCCTTCTCTGATGAATAATTTTGGCACCCGGCGTTGACATACTGACCTTGTGCTCTTGAATAATTTATAGACCAGATCACGTGACCTGTTCTTTGGAATCATCGCAGCTACATGTCCCTCTCTCTCTCTCTCTCTCTCTCTCTCTCTCTCTCTCTCTACGCGCCTGTTGGTGGCCGTAATAGAATCTACTCCATACATATGTGCTTGCGCGCATTTTTTCCTACATAATCTTTGTTTCTTTTCTTTCATGAAGAAAATTCTTCGTCACACTTCTCTCCTGCCTCATTCGATGTTTTTACGTGAAACTCTTGACACGGTCGAATCACCATCAAGTGAAATTTATTTGACTGGTCACGGCTCATCTGAGCAGCGTACCGTTTAATTTTTTCCCTTCTTTCCATTCATATGTCCTGTTGTTGTATACATTGCTTCCCAAATATATTCAATACTATTACTTAACTCGTACGGAGTGCGCGCTTTTTGAAGCTATGGCGCCTAAATTATGGAACAGTTTGCCTCAATCTTTGAGGGGAATCGAAAAGGATAAAAATTGATTCCAGAAACATTTAAAGACTTTTTTCATTAAATCGAATTTAGGACATCGGAGCGCTGTGAGCATCTTAAAATAGCATGGACACAAGCGCTATAAAAGTATTCAATCATCGTTAACTCTATTCGTTGGGATTTTCCTTTCTATGTTTCACACATGTTTTCTTCTTTGTAAATTCTCTTTATTTCCTAATTGATGTTATTACCTGTATATAGCTAACTTGTAGTTTCTTGTTTCTCTAACTCTTTACTTGATGTATTACTTAGATAACTTGTATTTTCTTGTTTTTCTTAATCATTGGAAAATGTGTTAAATCTTATTCATATTCTTAAATACTTCTAAAACTGGTAACTCCCGGGTCCTACCCAACTTATCCCGCTAAACCATCTTATCCAAAAATAATATTTCCTTAAGCCATCTTATCCCCGAACCATCTTATACCAAAAATATCTTATAACAAAAAATCGTATCCCAAACCTTCTTATCACCAAACCATATAATCTCAAACCATCTTAACCCAAACCATTTTATCGGAAACCTTCTTATCAATAAACCATCTTATCGCACACGATCGTATCATTCTCCATCATTTTCCTAACCATCTTATCACACATCTTTTTCCAAACCATCTTATCACACACATTTTCCAAAACATCTTATCACATCTTATCTTTTTCCAAACCATCTTATCACACATCTTTTTCCAAACCATCTTATCACACATCTTTTTTCCAAAACATCTTATCACACATCTTTTTCCAAACCATCTTATCACATATATTTTTCCAAACCATCTTATCACACATCTTTTTCCAAACCATCTTATGACACATATTTTTCCAAACCATCTTATCACACATCTTTTTCCAAACCATCTTATCACACATCTTTTTCCAAACCATCTTATACCCAAACCATCTTTTCCCACACCATCTAATCTCCAACAGTACTTTGACGGCCCTGTCCATGACACGACACACACCATTAAATAATTTATCTGTAGGGTCGTGTGTGTGTGTGTGTGTGTTTCACCACGTGTTTCTGGTCTATCTCCATAATGACATAATTTGTGACAGCGTGTCAACACGTCACATCGAGTTTACACACTTGATACCTTAACACAACAAACCTGCACTCCAATGGGGGAGGTTCCAGCAAGTCAAGACAGAATCAAGATGGTGGTCTGATTAGGGTTCAGTCTCTATGTAGTGGGGGGGTTGGTTTCGTAAATTTGTTAAAATGTAAATGAAGCTTAGGGGGCGTTTAAAGCGCTTGTTACGAACAATGGCTTACGAAATAAAGCTGAGGGAGCTAAATGGTAAAATTTCTGGCCTGGAATTAGCCAAGGGCGGAAAAACACAGTATCAATGCCAAGGTAGGCAATGCAGTTTGTCCACTTTGAAGGCAATAAGGCAATGCAGTTCTTTCCACTTTAAATTCTGGTAGGCGATGCAGTTTTGTGCACTGTGAATCCTGGTTGGCAATACAGTTTTGTCCGCTGTGAAGGCAGGTAGGCAATGCAGTTTTTCCACTGTGGATTCTGGTAGGCAATACAGTTTTTCAACTGTGGATTCTGGTAGGCAATGCAGTTTTTCCACTGTAAATTCTGGTAGGCAATGTAGGTTTTCCACTGTGAAGGCAGGTAGGCAATGTGTGTTTCGACTGTGAAGGTATGCACACAATTCCAAGCATCAGAGGCCCATAGTCTTTCAAGTTTTCCTCCGAGGTTTAGTCTCAGTGAAAGAAGCTCTTCGCTCAAATAGGTTTCGCGTGTCCTTATGAGGTACCCTGAAGTAACTTTCGCAAGTCTCGGATAAAAATTTACAGCTTTAGTGGATAATATCATGATCCACTCATTCCTTAATAAGTAGCGGATATTATTTTTTTTTTATTTTAAGTTAACAAAATCCAAGTGTAAAGTTAAATTGAAAAATCCTCCTTTTTTTTTTCACTTTTCTCTTTTCAATGACTTCAGGAGACCATGACAAAGTCTTGTCGTGAAGTACTGCAATGAAGAACTTTCTTAAAATAAAACAGTTTCCCCTGAATAAACATCGCAAATAACGCGACAGCATCGTAAAAGCGGCGACCCAAGCTTCAGTCAAGGATTACGTTTAAAACGCCCAGCAGCTGCATTCGAGTACAAAGATATAGGTTTGAAAGGATCAATACTATCAATGAAAGCTAGGGATTTAGCGTTCATACAGGCTCATGTCTTTTGCTAATCCAATTTGATTGTGCTGCATTGAAATAAATCACGGTTTGAAACGTTTCAGATTACTCTCATTTTATGGAATTTACAAGCTGATCTTTGAGCACTGAGAGGATTAGAGCTGTTTACGGCAGCTGAGAGTTTTTTTTAAAGAGCTGTTTAGGGTTGTTTTTGAACTGTTTAGAGCTGTTTAGAGCCGTTTAGAGCTGATAGAACTAGTCATAGTTGTGTTTGGCTGTGCATTTAAAACAACAGGGCCAGTTGTTCAACTGTTGTTGTTTGTCTTGTTTTGTTTGTTTGGGTCATTGTTGCAAGTTTGTTTTCATTGAACACTCCCCCCCTTGCGTCATGAATGGGCACAATGGCTCAATATACAATACTAAATTCACGTCTCTTTAATGAACAGCTGTGACGTTAATGGATTTTTTTTTTAATCTACAGTCGAACCCGGTTATGTCGACGACCTTAAGGTTAGCGTAAAAAGTGTCGAGACAAGCGATGATCGAGCTAACCGAAAACCAATTGGGCGGCAATATATTAACATGTGAGGCAATTTATTATCATGTGCGTGAAATTTCTTTATTTACGCGATGTGCGTTTATAAATGAGAAGGTACATGCACGTTGTTTTTTTAGTTTTTGTTTTGTTTTTTTTATACAGTAGCGTTACCGCGATGTGTTCGATGAAGCGATCGGCACGCTATAAAATTTATTTTTTATTTTCTCTCGGTCCGGATTCGCTAGTTCAGTTTATTCAAATACGGATGCTGGGTTTTTAAAATAAAATCAACGTGTAAGAGCGCGTGAAAGCCTATTAAGCGATAAGCGGGTTTTCTATAAATAGAACTGGTACAACGACCTCGCCTCTCTCTTTTGTTTGCAAGCCTCTCGCTCCTCGCTTCTTGCTGTCAAGTTAATTGCGGGGACAACGATATTGTCATTGCATTTCAATGACTACAGTTTGTAGTAGGCACGTTTCCCGGCCATTGGTCATAAGGATCAAGATAACCGAGGTTAAATGGCGAATTGGGCCATCTTTTTGTTTGAGATATCAGGGTTCGGCGACATAAAATAATCGACTTAACCGAGGAGAAAATGCTAAGACAAAGAGAGAATTTGGCGGTTCCACTTCAAAAACGTCGACGTAACAGGGCATGCGAGGTAACCGAGGTCGAGATAAGCGGGTTCGACCGTAGTTTATCTTGGATTTTGTTTTAAAATCAGCACAATTGTACGCGGATCACATTGTTAAAAGTCTATCACAGTTATATCGATCCATTTGTTGGACACGTTCAATATGCAGCAGTTGCAGGATAGTTTACATTTTACAGATCCACTGTGTACATATAGTTTAGTGCATACACATTCGTACTCTCTAATATCTAAGAGGTTAGATGGTATAGAGTGGTTTGGGGAGAAAGTGATAAAGGCAGGGGAGGGAAAGGTAAAGGGATTATTAGTACTGTGGTAATGATACAGGGGTAATGGTACAGGGGTGATGTGAGAGCGCCGTCGAGGGCAGAGATTGAGGGATCCTATGTGTGAACAGTTGGGGGGGGGGAATTATATGGTTTGATATGGTACGTGGGGGTAAGGTAAAGAAGGTTATTAGAGGGACATATCAGCCTTGCTGAGGTTAGTGCCAGCTCGTCAAACAACCCAGTTCCTTGGTGTGGAGCTAGTCAAACAACCCAGTTCCTTGGTGTGGAGCTAGTCAAACAACCCAGTTCCTTAGTGTGGAGCTAGTCAAACAACCCAGTTCCTTGGTGTGGAGCTAGTCAAACAACCCAGTTCCTTGATGTGGACCTAGTCAAACAACCCAGTTCCTTGGTGTGGAGCTAGTCAAACAATTCAGTTCCTTGGTGTGGAGCTAGTCAAACAACCCAGTTCCTTGGTGTGGAGCTAGTCAAACAACCCAGTTACTTGGTGTGGAGCGCTTCAAATAACCCAGTTCCTTGATGTGGAGCTAGTCAAACAACCCAGTTCCTTGGTGTGGAGCTAGTCAAACAAACCAGTTCCTTGGTGTGGAGCTAGTCAAACAGCCCAGTTCCTTGGTGTGGAGCGCTTCAAACAACCCAGTTCCTTGATGTGTAGCTAGTCAAACAACCCAGTTCCTTGGTGTGGAGCTAGTCAAACAACCCAGTTCCTTGGTGTGGAGCGCTTCAAACAACCCAGTTCCTTGATGTGTAGCTAGTCAAACAACCCAGTTCCTTGGTGTGAAGCTGATCGAAAGCCCTTGCTTTAAAAGTTTTATTTCAACAGGTTGTAACCCTTTGATATCATCCGTGTTTGTTGTCCCCCTCCCTGCCCTGAGT
Source organism: Lymnaea stagnalis (assembly GCA_964033795.1). Classification (NCBI taxonomy): domain Eukaryota; kingdom Metazoa; phylum Mollusca; class Gastropoda; family Lymnaeidae; genus Lymnaea; species Lymnaea stagnalis. The sequence continues at coordinate 1,572,570 of CAXITT010000004.1, read as the reverse complement.
TATTGATCATCAAACAAACTGTCGCTCCGGGACGTCCTCGTTCATCGTGCACACGGCCACGAGTGGCTGATGCTGAAGGAGAAAGTAGGGGAAAGAATGTAGCAATTAGCTCACGGGAGTGAATGTAATCGAGAAATATGGACGGGTCTCAAGCAAGAATGTTTTACTGGAAAACTGGTTCAACCAGCTTTTGTGACTGAAATGAAGTGTCATCACATCTTTTAAAAACATCTTGATGGTATTTATTAATTTACCGGCGATCAGATTTATCATAACTTTGTACTTTTCTAACCGACCAACTGCCAAAAATCTAGCGTTTATTCACCGAAGCATGGGTTTCTGTAAAAAAAAAAAAAAGTCATGGAAACTGAATTCCTATAATCTGGCTTGGTTATTTTCTTTAAACCAATATTTTAATATTTCCTACTAGAGTTCATTATTTCTGTGTCCATATGTTGTTTTGTTATGGTTTCTGGTGTGGAGACTATGTTCAAATAATGAGTTCATTTATATGACACTTAACCGCCTTGTCATGCTAAGACGTTATGTCCCGACAAAGAGCAGCCTTGTCCTACTAATATCGTTATGTCCTGACAAAGAGCTGCCTTGTCCTAATATCGTTATGTCCCGACACAGAGCTGCCTTGTCCTACTAATATCGTTATGTCCAGTCACAGAGCTGCCTTGTCCTACTAATATCGTTATGTCCCGACACAGTGTTGGCTTCTCTCTGGGAAAATTGTTACCGGGGTGGATACCAATTCACCATCTTATTTTAGTCAAGTTCACTATCTTTGTTAAATGCGACATTTCAGTCCAAGTCTTTAGCAGTCAGCAGGACAGCGATCCATCAGATATTTTTTAACTTAGGTGTTTTCCATTGAAGTCAAGCAAGATTTTAAAGTAATAGGTCCACTTCTTAGTGGTGTGTATAGATTAGGTAGTAATCAGGCTGTTATTTGTGTCATAATAGTCTATAGATTATTCAGATAACTGTATTGAGCCAAATTTCAACTTTTATTATCCCGGACTGGCCTCTGTCCCTTCTAAGATCAAATTAACCACAGCAAGAAAAAAAAAAATTCACATGAAATGTTAGGTGAAAGCCTTATGAAATGTTAGGTGAAAGCCTTATGAAATGTTAGGTGAAAGCCTTATGAAATGTTAGGTGAAAGCCTTATGAACTGTTTCAAATCGAGAGACTCCAACTCGGGTGTTACGTGCCTGATAGGTCAGGGGTGTAACATTTGAGAGCCCCTGAACTGGAATGTCTCGTGTGTGCTCTATTATGATGACATCAGCCAATTATTTACGACTCTCATTCTGTAATGTCATCAAAATTCACGTGTGCTAAATAACTATTTATCTGATTGTGCATTTCACTTAAAAGAACGAATTTTATACGATTTTACCGTGATGTTTGAGACTTTAGGGTTAGCCTACAGCAGGAGGTAAGGACCTAGTCCTGACCTCATCTTAACCTCGTCCTGACCTCATCCTGACCTCATCCTGACCTCATCCTAACCTCATCCTGACCTCATCCTGACCTCATCCTGACCTCATCCTGACCTCACCCTAACCTCATTCTGACCTCAACCTAGCCTCATCCTGACCTCATCCTGACCTCATCCTAACCTCATCCTGACCTCATCCTGACCTCATCCTGACCACATCCTGACCTCATCCTGACCTCATCCTGACCTCATCCTGACCTCATCCTAACCTCATCCTAGCCTCATCCTGACCTCATCCTGACCTCATCCTAACCTCATCCTGAGGTTATCCTGAACTCGCGCTGACTGTAACAGCTTCTTTTACTTGAGCGAAAAATTCCCTCCATCACAACATGATATTGTCAGACGTGTATTTTTCTAAGTGCTTACTTAGGTTGAAATATAAGTATATTTTTAAATATTTAACTAATATCCGATAAACAAAAAGTTGACAGTGTAAACAACGAGTTTCTTCATTGCATGACGTTCAGTACGGTGTAGCACAATTGATGCATTTAAACAAATTCAGATGAAAACGACAGGAGTCCAAACATTTTTTTTATTTCCGTACAAAAATTTCTTTGAAATCGAGAAGTTGTGCAACTTTTTCAGGCACTGAACTTGTACGGGCACTGAACTTGTACAGGCACTGAACTGGTAGATGCACTGAACTGGTACCGGCACTGAATTGTACAGGCATTAAGCTTGCACAGGCACCGAACTGGTACAGGCACTAAGCTTGTACAGGTACCGAACTGGTACAGGTACTGAACTTGTACAGGCACCGAACTGGCACAGGCACTAAACTTGTACAGGCACTGAACTTGTACAGGCACTGAACAGCTGATCTTAACATTTTTTAAACTATCTGCTTAAAAAAACAAAATAACTGTCATATTTGAGACTGACATTAACATTCGCATCAAGGAATTTGATTTATTAAAAGACACAAACATGTACAACACACAGAACCATTTATTTTTACGTGCGGGTATCAGAGGTTATCCTGATGTTATCATAGCATGAACATTTGGGAAGGTCAAAGGTCGCCCCCGTAAAACTGCCCGTGTGTCTCATTAGGTGAACCTGACCAACAAGCTGCAGAAGCGGTACTGAGCACGAGGCTCTTCGTAGGTGAACAGAAATCTTTATGACGTAAAATCTCGCGATAACACACTTAACAGGTTAAGGACCGCATGATAAGGCTTCTTAACGTACGAGGCAAGCGAAAGGGACATTTTGCTAATTAGTTTTTATATCTTCGGGGTGGGCGTCGAGAAGCCCACGCTAAATCCCAAAGGACAATTAAGTAAACTGAGCTCTTGTTAATTTTTAGCTCACTTTGAGTAGCATGATGAACCGTTGGGTCCTTTATAGAGGCCTTTTTTATCGAAACAAATATTAGGTTCGAATATGTACCGATCATTGTGACGACTTCTGAATTGCTAAAGACAGAGGTCTCAAACTCGCGACCCGCGGTCCATTTGTGACCCTCAAGACGATATTTGTATGTCCGCAAATTCTGTATTTGTATGTCAGCAAATTCCAGTATTAATGTGGCCCGCGCGTTTTCTCCATTATTAAATCTATAATGTGACCTTCCGTGACGGTTTCAGTCAAATCTCACCGACTAAATCTGATTTTTTTATGTTTTTATTGGTTTCGACATTGATTACAGTGGTAAAAACTAAAAGTTTTTCTGTTATAGCATTTTATGAGACAAACTTGGCCAAAGTGCGGTTTTGAGAAAAGTTTAAAAAGTCAATTAGTGGGTAATGCACAACCATAAATTTGTAAATCGTAGCAACCTGACACATTATTAAAGAATCTCTATTAAAAGTGCCGCTAGTGTTTACGAGTGAGAGAAATTTAGAGCCTGTCAACTTGGTCACTTTCAAAATAGCTTTAGTCAAAAAAGCCTTTTCTATGATTAAAAAAATGAAAATTCATCCTCCCTACAATAGCATCTTCCTTCGTGTCAAGAGTAATAAATAGTGCCTACTCTTGCCTTCTGTTTGAACACGTTTTAGTTTTAAAATTGCTAGTGGGAATCGCCAGATTTAAATTTAATCTTTTTCTTCTTACCAGAAGCTCATTATTTTTATAGCATTTATAAGCTGAATACTTTTACTTTAGACCACCGGGAATTTTATTTTCATACTAAGGATTTAATGACGTTAACAATAATACACAATGTGACTGCCTAGTTCTTGAGAACCTTCAATGTTTTTTTTATGTTATTAATAAAGGTTGAGCAGATTGTAACAGTTGTACTCAACTTGTGTGGGCTCTGAACTGGTACGGCCACTGAACTTGTCATTGAATCTTGTATCGCTTTTTTTTGTGTAATTCTTGTTGCGGCATAGTCTCACTCAGGCTCTACCTCCTGCGGCCCCCGGATAATTTGAGTTTGAGACCCCTGATTATAATATGGGTGAATCTTTTCATAATTAAAAAAAATGCATTTCAGTTTTAATAAAATGTATATGTACTATCACTTAAAAGTTATTCCTAAATATAAGTAATGTGCAACACGTCAAATGACGCTGAGAATTCTTTTTCGAAATCTGGGCATGCATTCCAATTATCTTATGACGTCTCTCGGGAGTCCTTCAAGGTGACGTTATGGTGACAACATGGAGACGTCAGTGCGGTTGGGGTGAGACAAGGGGCTTCCAAAAGTTGATTGGCCTGTACCTGCCTCTACATCTGAAAGGCGGGTCCCTAGGCGTACGCCTTTTAGAACGGATTGGCTCCAGCTAACAGCAATTAGTCATAACAAGTTATTACCAATTCGTAATTGCATTTTTGCAATAATAATTAATGGGTAAGGAATCTTAAAGGTATAAAAATGTGTTTATCGAATAAGTTCTTAATCTAGATCTGTGAAGCTCACCCTGTGCAAGTTCTTAGCAGACTCTGATTAAAAGCCCAATTTATTTTAAAAAAAATTTACATTAAATATTCAACAAAAACAAAAGCTCATTTAAAAGTAATATTGTATTCTGTATATGAAACATATAGTCCCTTGTGAAAGTAATATTGTATTCCTTAAATAAAACACATATTCCCATTGTGAGTGTTTACACATGAGAATTTGTTTACATAAACATGTTTCCCGCCGTTGCCGTAAATCTGTGTTGAGTTACTTCCCCGCTCTAAATATGCCGTTCATTCAATTGCCCTCCCAATTGACAGAGCAAATCAAAATGGCGAAGAATTAAGTGCACAGAAATTAGCGAATGTTTATAGAGTTGTTGCCACACTGGGGCAAGATCTGACAGAAACGTGTATACAAATGAGCAACTCACCAAACAGTGGCCTCCGGGGACATTGCGAAGCTTAAAAACAAACCTTTAAATATTTACCCACAGCTCATATTTAGACAGGTTTGAAGCGGAATATGACTTTAACAATAGAATTCTATTGGTGTAGACGCGTGCAAAAGCAAAGATGTAGACGCGTGGGCACCCAAACTTGTAGATGCACGGACAACCATTCGAATAGACGCGTGGACAACCGAACGATTAGACGCAGCCGAACAAGTAGATGCATGGACAACCGAATGAGTAGACGCAACCGAATGAGTAGACGTACGAAAAACTGAAAGAGTAGGCGCATGGACAACCGAACGTGTAGACGCACGGACAAATCAACGAGTAGACGCATGGAAAACCGAACCAGAAGACGCATGGACAACCGAATGAAGAGACGCAAGAGACGCACGAACAACTGAAAGAGTAGGCGCATGGACAACCGAACGTGTAGACGCACGGTCAACCGAACGTGTAGACGCATGGAAAATCGAAAGAGTAGGCTTGTGGACAATGGAAGTCAACTCCAATTTTCTAAACAGTCTGGATTGTTTCAAGTTTGACAAAAATTAGAAAAGTCCTAGAAAAGATTAATTGATGAACAATGTTGAGTGCAAAGTTGGTGTGGCGTGGTTCACTTTGGGTTGACACTGTCTTTGATTCTCCCACAAGACAGCTTAGATATTTTCTGTATAAAACCTTTTGTACCAACCCTTCTGTACGAACACTCATGTATCAACCCTTCTGTACGAACACTCATGTATCAACCCTTCTGTACCAGACCCTCTGTACGAACATTCATGTATCAAACCTTCTGTACCAAACCTTCTGTACGAACACTCATGTATCATACCTTCTGTACGAACACTCATGTATCAACCCTTCTGTACCAACACTCCTGTACCAACCCTTCTGTACCAACTCTCCTGTACCAACCCTCCTGTACCAAGCCTTCTGTACCAACCCTTTTATACCAACCCATCTGTACGAACACTGCTATACCAACCCTCTTGTACCAAGCCTTCTGCATCAACCCTGTTAAAATCAAGGTGCGTCCTTTGTGAGGCCTGCTGATATCAAAATGCGTCCTTTGTGAGGCCTGCTGATATCAAGGTGCATCCATTGTGAGGCCTGCTGATATCAAGGTGCGTCCAGTGTAAGGCCTGCTGATATCAAGGTGCGTCCAGTGTAAGGCCTGCTGATATCAAGGTGCGTCCAGTGTGAGGCCTGCTGATATCAAGGTGCGTCCGTTGTGAGGCTTGCTGATATCAAGGTTCATCCATTGTGAGGCCTGCTGATATCAAGGTGCGCCCAGTGTGAGGCCTGCTGATATCAAGGTGCGTCCATTGTGAGACCTGCTAAGATCAAGGTGCGTCTATTATAAGGCCTGCTGATGTCAAGGTGTGTCTATTGTGAGGCCTGCTGATATCAAGGTGCGTCCATGTTGCAGTATTGTCCGTTTATTATTTGAAGTAGTTGCAGACGAAGCGCGAGCATTTTTTTTTAAGTGGCATGTTTTAAGACAGCTTATCAAATTCTATGAGCTGGAATTCCAAATTAACGGGATATCTGTAGATGATTTTATAATTTTTTACACATTTTTGCAAAAATGTAAACATGACGACATGACCACCTTGCCTCGTATGCGTTTATTGTATATGCAGCCGTTTGCTTCCTTAGTGTAACAGTAGTGCTATACAATAAACACAACGGCAACTTAAGAACAAACATTTTGTTGATCTACAGCTTTTTCTTCGTAGAGAATGACTTTTTAAATGACTGATTTTTAACCCAAACCCCTTCTCTCGAGAATGGCGCTAAGGAAAAGATGACATCTAACGGCATTTTTTTTTAAGTTCTCTTTTTTTTAAAAAAATATTTTCTTACTTAAATAATTTTTTAAATCCTTCTATGGAACATAATCAACACGTCATTCATCGGGTCCTTGGATACAAGCGGTCTAGAAGAGAGTAGAAGAGTACTTTTATGTTTTTATCTAAGTTTAACAACCATTCCATCCTTGATTAGTATTGATGCTTTATTCGACACACGTGCAGTATAGTGGGAAACGATGGGTTCATATGAACTATACATAACTGGATAACCTAACAAGATTACTTTTTTTTTTTAAATTAACCCTTATCGTATTAGCAAATCTGTAAGATTACTCCCTCCTACTCTCTACTCCGCACGTCCCTCCTGTAACATGGAGTAAAACATGGCTTATATCGTCTTGTTTCAAGTCTTCTATTTCTTTACATTTTTAGTTTTTCACGCACGCTTCATAGTACAATTTGTAATTCACATTCGTAATAAATCATATTTCCAAGTGGGCAAACACATGAGATCAAGTTTGCCAACTTTAATGTGAATGTCGATTCCATGAAGGAAGTTTATGTTTTCTATATTCTGTATATCAGATGACAAAGAAATATGATTTGTTGTTTTTTTCTTGTTGTTTTTTTTCGTTTTTTTTCAAAAAAAAAATACCTGTACTAATGTTATGTAATCGTTCTCCACCCCAACGAACCTAACCACCCTAACCAACTTAACCACCCTAACCATCTTAACCACCCAAACCAACTTAACCACCCTAACCAACTTAACCACCCAAACCAACTTAACCACCCTAACCAACTTAACCACCCTAACCAACTTAACCACCTTAACCACCTTAACCAACTTAACCACCTTAACCAACTTAACCACCCTAACCAACTTAACCACCTTAACCAACTTAACCACCCTAACCAACTTAACCACCTTAACCAACTTAACCACCCTAACCAACTTAACCACCCTAACCAACTTAACCACCCTAACCAACTTAACCACCCTAACCAACTTAACCACCTTAACCAACTTAACCACCCAAACTAACTAAACCACCCTAACCAACTTAACCACCCTAACCAACTTAACCACCCTAACCAACTTAACCACACTAATCTACCTAACCACCCTGACCAACTTAACCACACTAATCAACCAACCACCCTAATCAACCTAACCATACAACCCCCCTCCCTCTTGATTCGTGCTTCTTCCCCTTTCCGATCCCTAAGTGCGGACTTATATAATGAAAGCTACCCTTATCCCAACACACAAAAAAAGCTCTGAGACCAAATAAGACCGGGTTAACAGCATGGGGACATTCAATTAGGAGTTAGGATTGTCGGCTTTAAAGGGATTTCCAGATTAGGTACGATGCTTCGATCTAGTGGACTTAACAAGAAGCTAGCTATTTATATTCTCATTTTATTTGCTAAACGCCAGCTTGCGTTGTGTAAATCCACCAAAAACTAAAAAAAGTTGTCACAGATGAACAGGCAGGATCATGTTATCAAGAGCAAAGCAACCATTTTTTTTTTCCTTTTTGTTACAGTTGTTTTGTTTTTTGTTTTTTTTGTTGTTTTTTTTTTGATTGACTAAGGTGGTTAGTCGATATTTACACTGAACTAACAATGAACTCTTGAAAATGTGTTTTTTTTTCCTTTTTTTTTTTTTTTTTTTTGTGTGTTTTTGTTTTTTTTCTTTTTTTTTTTTTTTTTTTGATTGACTAAGGTGGGTAGTTGATATTTTCTCTTAACTTACCATTAACTTTTTAAAATGTTTTTTTTTTTCCTTTTTTTTTTTTTTCTTTTTGCGTGTTTTTGTTTTGTTCATCTTTTACGTCCCAACTTGTCTTGGACAAACTCAAAATTGGCATCAACAAAAATGCATAACACGTAATCGGTGACATCCTACGCTTTGCGGTGTTCTGATATTACAGCTTTGAAAATTGTAACTTCTTCTCACGACTTTGCCCACATATTATTATTAAGGTTGTTTTATAGAGCACAGTACCCCAGCCTAATGCTTCACATAAAAATTAGCAATTACAGAAAATTATACATTTTTAAAACGACAATTTGTAAAAAGCTTGACCTCACCCAACCAAGTACTATCTACTCTTGTCTAACTATGGACAGCACCCAACAAAAAAGGGGGGAGGGGTGAGAATGAGTCGGTATAGTACAGTTTGAAGAGATGGGTCTTGAGGGCAGTTTTGAAATCTGGGATGGTCGTTTTATTCCGGATGTGTCATGGGAGAGAATTCCATCGTTTTTGGGGCACAGAAACAGAAAAAATCGTTTGCCGTATAACAGATTGCACATGTGGATATCTTGTGATGTCTCAACATCCTCTGAGCTGTGCTGTATTGAAACATTCCATGTCTTGAGGTGGTCATGACACGATGCACGGGATATCTTGTGATGTCCCAACATCCTATGAGCTGTGCTGTAATGAAACATTCCATGCCTTTAGGTTGTCGTGACACGATGCACGGGATATCTTGTGATGCCTCAACATCCTCTGAACTGTGCTGTAATGAAACATTCCATGCCTTGAGGTGGTTGTGACACGATGCACGGGGTACCTTGTGATTAACCCTAGACACGTAGCACTAGAATATTCTTTTAAAAAAGTTATAACTTTGGAGATCACTAATTTTCGAGATTCTAAAGCTGATACACACAAGCACAGACATTACTCCCTCCCCCACACTCCCTCTCACACACTCACTCTCCCACACTCCCTCTCACACACTCCTTCTCACACACTCCCTCTCACACACTCCCTCTCACACACTCCCTCTCACACACTCCCTCTCACACACTCCCTCTCACACACTCCCTCTCACACACTCCCTCTCACACACTCCCTCTCACACACTCCCTC
>CAXITT010000004.1:1525602-1562765 GCA_964033795.1 Lymnaea stagnalis | reverse complement strand
GATCTTCCGATCTCACACACTCCCTCTCACACACTCCCTCTCACACACTCCCTCTCACACACTCCCTCTCACACACTCCCTTTCACTTACTCCCTCTCACACACTCCCTCTCACACACTCCCTCTCACACACTCCCTCTCACACACTCTCTCTCACACACTCCCTCTCACACACTCCCTCTCAGATACTCATTCTCACACACTCACACACACCAACACAACCAAACTTTGAGTTTAACGTGACAGACATATGGCGCCAAATGTGTTTTGTCTGGTAATTCTGTCTTTCCTTTAGCTCACTTTCTTTTAAGTCTTTTGTTTTACTGTCTTTCTTTTTTTTAAATGTCAGATCGTGTTCCGTCTGACGAAACCCTTTTGTGCTAGCCAAAGGGTTCTCAACATGTTTCTGGCACCATGGAATGATTATCTCAAGAAAATATTTTTAGACTTTTACAGACGGACTTCAAGGTTTAATAATAAAATTAAAGAGGTACATATGCATTAAAGAAAATTAATTAAAATTCATTTTTTGCCAAACGTCCATTTACCTCATAAAGGTATGAACAAACAAAGGTTGAAGGAAGGAGAATACGAATCAACCAGGAATTGTATGAACTTGACCAGGATCCCACGCTAGTAGCAGAAATTACCCAAAAAAATGCTGGCTGCGCTGGGCGGGACACTTAGAAAGAATGCCAAATGACATAGGAGGGAAGAGGGGACACCACCAAAATTCCAATTAAAAACGGCCCAGAGGCAGAAATAGGCTTAGTTGCATAGACGATGTGAAAGAAGATGTACATCAGCTGGGAATCCAAGCATGGAAAAGAAAAGCACTAGTTCTGGGTGGAAGGATGTGGTGAGGCAGGCCAAAGGCCCTCACGGGCTGTAGCGACACAGGGATCGATCTTTAGTGTGTCAATGATGTTATTAATTTTTTTTAAATCCATGTTCTAGCATGCAAAAAAAAAAAACAGAGATCGTTCAGATAATCTTATAGCTATAATCTAAATGCTTTGTTTCCCTCTCGGAGTGTTTCATAAGAATGATGTTGTCAATTATCTTATTTATATCCTACTTTTGTACTTTCTAAAGATTATTAGACAGGTGGATTTTTATAAAAAATCTATAAAAATTGAACATTCGATATATATATATATATGTATGTTTATTTATATAATATATATATATATATATTGTAAATGTTGTAAAGCTAAACAAATAGCAATGCAATTTATAACTTAAAATAATTCCCCTCACCAGAAACCAAATCACTGTGCATTATAGAACTATTGATTATTTTAAGTAGGACATTTATTTTAACGGTTAATAAAAACCTTTAGCACAGCGGTTCTCAACCTACCTGGTGCCGCGACCCTTTAATACAGTTTCTCGTGTCGTGGCGACCCCCAGACACACAATTATTTTCGTTGCTACTTCGTAGCTGTAAGGATATGTGTTTTCAGATGGACTTAGGCGACCCCTGGGGAAAGGGTCACGCAACCCCCAAAGGGGTCGCGACCCACAGGTTGAGAACCACTGCTTTAGCATGAAGAAATGTTAACACCTTCTGCGGTACGGTACATCTGAGAAAGTCTACCCCGATTCCCGTACTTAATGCAGGCGGACAACTCTTCATTCAGTTCATCTGTCGATACACACCCGATATTTAAGCTCTAAACAAAGAAGGAAGTAATTATTCAAACTGCAATTATGAAACAAATGTTTTGCTTCCCTTTCGTGTTCCCGTAGCTTTATCTATCCCTATAATGACCTTAAACTCAATCCACATAATTGCCGGTGGTTGTCTTGAAGCGGAAATCATTCAAGATTTAGTAGTTGTCTTCCCTTGTACATCGAATCGTAAATGGTTCGAATTTTGATTAATTCCTGACGTGTATTTGGAGTCGAGTTGGATTGTCGGTCGAGGCAATTTAAGTCATAACTCTTTTCTTTTATAATGTACAAACTTTGATATCCACTTTACCTAGTCTTCTTATAATCTTTTTTCCAATCTTTTTCTAGTCTTCGTGTGATCTTCGTCTAATTCTTTTCCAGGAATCCTCTTAGCTTTTTCTGGTCCTTTTCTAGTCTTCCTCTAATCTTCTTCTAATCTTCTAAAAGCAAAACACTGGTACACATCATCGAGAAAATGGATTGAACTAGTCGATGTCTTTTTTTACATAACTTGATATAGCAACTTGATTCAATTCAGGAAGTTAACAAATCTATTTCTGTTTCTTTTTTTTTTTTTTTTGGTGCCAATAAATGAACCGTGACGCCAAGAAATGAACCGTGACGCCAAGAAATGAACCGTGACGCCAAGAAATGATCAGGAAGTTAACAAATCTATTTCTGTTTCTTTTTTTTTTTTTTGGTGCCAATAAATGAACCGTGACGCCAAGAAATGAACCGTGACGCCAAGAAATGAACCGTGACGCCAAGAAATGAACCGTGACGCCAAGAAATGAACCGTGACGCCAAGAAATGAACCGTGACGCCAAGAAATGAACCGTGACGCCAAGAAATGTAGATAAACGTGTTCAGGGGATGCACTAAATGAAACCCTAGAACTATTGAATAGCTAATCTGTTGATTCAGTGCTTCACCCCTTGCCACCCATCCCCAGTTATTCCCACCATTCTATCCAACCATTCCTTGCACATCCTCTCTGGTCTTCAAATATTTCTTTGGGAAGCAAGCTTCGAAACTACGTTATAAAGAATAACTGCATTCCCTGCTCCTTATATCATCAATTACATATGTTTTTGTCTTTCCTCCCCCTCACCCCTCAGCCAGACTTCCCACAAGTTTAAACAGCAGCACCCCACTGATTGTACTTGTTCATTGCCTTATGCTTGTTTTCCTGCCTCGTCTGCTATATCTAGACCACGGCGAGAAATATGCCAGACAAAAACATCATCCCTTAATTTATATTCCGGTTCCAGCGGTATTTTGATTTGACTCCTGCTGGGCTGGTAGCGCATTCACATTTAAACCTTTCAAGCTTAGCGTGGTGGGCCCGACATGTGCCAACAAGCACTTCTTATGGTGGGCCCGACATGTGCCATCAAGCACTTCTTATGGTGGGCCCGACATGTGCCAACAAGCACTTCTTATGGTGGGCCCGACATGTGCCATCAAGCACTTCTTATGGTGGGCCCGACATGTGCCAACAAGCACTTCTTATGGTGGGCCCGACATGTGCCAACAAGCACTTCTTATGGTGGGCCCGACTTGTGCCAACAAGCACTTCTTATGGTGGGCACAACATTTACTAACAACCACTTCTTATGGTGGGCCCGACATTGACCAACAACCACGTCTTATGGTGGGCCCGAAATTTACCAACAACCACTTCTTATGGTGGGCCCAACATTTACCAACAACCACTTCTTATGGTGGGCCCGAAATTTACCAACAACCACTTCTTATGGTGGGTCCGACATTTACCAACAACCACTTCTTATGGTGGGCCCGAAACTTACCAACAACCCCTTCTTTTGGTGGGCACATCATTTACCAACAACCACTTCTTTTGGTGGGCTCGACATTTACAAACAACCACTTCTTTTGGTGGGTCCAACATGTGCCAACTCGCACTTCTTATGGTGGGACCAACATTTACCAACAACCACTTTTTATGGTGGGCACAACATTTACCAACTACCACTTCTTATGGTGGGCTCGACTTTTACAAACAACCACTTCTTATGGTGGGCACAACATGTGCCAACTCGCACTTCTTATGGTGGGCCCAACATTTACCAACAACCACTTTTTATGGTGGGCCCGACATTTACCAAAACCCACTTCTTAGGGTTTGTCCTACATTCACCAGAACCCACTTTTATGGTGGGCCTGGCAGGATGACGTCCCACCACCCACTTCCTGAAGGTTAAACACGACTTACACTAGGGTTGTGTTCAGATCTAATAAATTATTAGAGAAATATTTATTGACCCAAATTATATTCACAACTCTCAATAATAAACAGTATGGTACCATGAAACTGGAAACAGCATCGCTTCAGCAAACTCGTCAAGAAAAGTAAAAGTATAGTTAAATGATGACGGGAATTTAAAAGTCATAAAATTCAATTACCATGGGACCAGACTTAAATGTTCTTGGGGGCGGGAGGGCATCTAGGCGTATGTCCGCCCTTCCAGGCCGTTTTTACCTGGTTTACAAGATGCTTCATCATTGTTGTTTTTTTTCTTTTTTTTTTTTGGGGGGGGGGGCGGGGTTTTTGCCGTTTTTTCAGACCCACTTCTGAAAGAGAACATAAAGATTTTTTTTTTTAAACGCCTCTTCCTCAAATAAACACATATTATTTATTTTTTTTAGAAATGTATCATTGTGGGTAAACTATACCTGCTTTATTTTTAAACAAACCTTTCAGTGGTTATACGTCCACGTGAAAACAATGGTTTCAAAGAAACCTTCTTTCAATGGTTATACGTCCACGTGAAACCAATGGTTTCAAAGAAACCTTCTTTCAATGGTTATACGTCCACGTAAAACCAATGGTTTCAAACAAACCTTCTTTCAGTGGTTATACGTCCACATGAAACCAATGGTTTCAAACAAACCTTCTTTCAATGGTTATACGTCCACGTGAAACCAATGGTTTCAAAGAAACCTTCTTTCAGTGGTTATACGTCCACTTGAAACCAATGGTTTCAAACAAACCTTTTTTCAGCGGTTATACGTCCACGTGAAACCAATGGTTTCAAAGAAACCTTCTTTCAGTGGTTATACGTCCACGTGAAACCAATGGTTTCAAAGAAACCTTCTTTCAGTGGTTATACGTCCACGTGAAACCAATAGTTTCAAACAAACCTTCTTTCAGTGGTTATACGTCCACGTGAAACTAATGGTTTCAAAGAAACCTTTTTTCAGAGGTTATACGTCCACGTGAAACTAATGGTTTCAAAGAAACCTTTTTTCAGAGGTTATACGTCCACGTGAAACCAATGGTTTCAAAGAAACCTTCTTTCAATGGTTATACGTCCACGTGAAACCAATGGTTTCAAACAAACCTTCTTTCAGTGTTGACGCGTTCTCACGAAGCCAAGGGTATTTTTTTTTTTAATTTTAAAAAATTGAACACTCGAATAATGACATTCACCACTGGAATCAAGAAACTCCTCATCCTTCAGTTCCCGTTTGGTGCAAAGACCGGAAACAGCTGGAGAAAATACGATGCGTCCAATTCACTTAATTCCTTTGCTGTTTGATCAGTGGCAAGATTCTCCACTTGTGACTCTTTAGCCGTTTCCGATCATTGGTTTGATTGTCTGTTGATGGACTGAACACAAAGGGAGGAAGCACTTCGTTGAATGGTGATAGATGAGGGCGGAGGAAGTTTATGTTTAACTCTCTTTGCTTGTTTAAGACTCCTTTTTTTTCACTTAAAGGTCCGCTGAAGATGAAGAAAATGAACGCTGTGCGTAGTTAAGATTCGTATTTACTTTTCATCGTCGACGACTAGCTTTGTGTATCTTTGAGTTTTCGAGATGCTTGATGATTTTTAAAACCATTGT
The DNA here is from genome assembly GCA_964033795.1 of Lymnaea stagnalis. Classification (NCBI taxonomy): domain Eukaryota; kingdom Metazoa; phylum Mollusca; class Gastropoda; family Lymnaeidae; genus Lymnaea; species Lymnaea stagnalis. The sequence continues at coordinate 1,557,220 of CAXITT010000004.1, read as the reverse complement.
CGACTATATTGTATATTGTCTCCTTATTAAAAGCGAATAATTTCTTTTCGGAAGGTTTTTGAATTACTGCCTCAACATGGAAACACTTTTGATATGCATTTTAAGAAAATAGTACTCTCCCTTACTGAAATACGGGTCACAAAAATATTTTCAAATTAGTATATGTTCAAATTCACATATGTTCAAATTTAAGTATGTTCAAATTAAAGAAGACTTATTTTAAAATTGTTCTCTTTATTCATGATTATTATTTCGTGATCATTTTCAGGGGCGCCGAATAAATCCCATATCACAGACGGGGGAGGACAAATATAAGGAAAATGGCGATGCCCCCGTCCACCCAAGCCCGTCACATAGACCCACCCCCTGCCCAGCTGGGTGCACCCTTGTCTCCTACATTGTTTAATCTCAACCAGCATTACAACATGAGTGCCAACAGCTTGACAGAGGTGAGTTGTAACATGAGTGCCAACAGCTTGACAGAGGTGAGTTGTAACATGAGTGCCAACAGCTTGACAGAGGTGAGTTGTAACACGAGATCCAACAGCTTCACAGGGGTGAGTAACAACATGAGTGCCAACAATTTGACAAGGGTGAGTTATAACATGAGTGCCAACAGCTTGACAGAGGTGAGTTGTAACATGAGTGCCAACAGCTTGACAGAGGTGAGTTGTAACATGAGTGCCAACAGCTTGACAGAGGTGAGTTGTAACATGAGTGCCAACAGCTTGACAGAGGTGAGTTGTAACACGAGATCCAACAGCTTCACAGGGGTGACTGGTAACATGAGTGCCAACAGCTTGACAGAGGTGAGTTGTAACATGAGTGCCAACAGCTTGTCAGAGGTGAGTTGTAACATGAGTGCCAACAGCTTCACAGGGGTGAGTAACAACATGAGTGCCAACAATTTGACAAGGGTGAGTTATAACATGAGTGCCAACAGCTTGACAGAGGTGAGTTGTAAACATGAGCGCCAACAGCTTGACAGAGGTGAGTTACGTCATGAGTGTCAACAGCTTGACAGAGGTGAGTTACAACATGACTGCCAACAGCTTGACAGAGGTGAGTTCCAACATGAGTGCCGTCAGCTTGACGGATGCTACAACATTAGTGCTAATAGCTTTGAGTTACAATGTAATGTTACACAATAGATAAATAGGTGAGTACCAATGTATTGATACAATATAAAATCGAGATAGAAGTGAGTTACGATGAGTTATTACAAAATAGAGACAGTGTTACAAATAACCCACAACACATTTGTTAATCAGCCAATAGTGATATATGTTGAATAGAAAATGTCACTTAGAATTTGGTCGTAAGCAACGTTTTTGGACCAACGGGATGGCCCATAGCTAGTTTTAGATCTATGGTTTTAGACGTATAATGTGACAGTGTAACTGGTTTTAGACGTATAATGTGACAGTGTAGTTGGTTTTAGGCGTATAATGTGACAGTGTAGTTGGTTTTAGGCGTATAATGTGACAGTGTAGCTGGTTTTAGACGTATAATGTGACAGTGTAGCTGGTTTTAGACGTATAATGTGACAGTGTATCGGGTTTTAGACCTATACGATGGCCCTGTAGCTGTAGTAAGTAAAGTAGAGACCGACCGAAAATGATTTTTCAGCTTTCGGCCAAGACCGAAAGCAGGCCGAAAGTTAAAAATGTCTTTCGGATGAAACCAAAGACGAGACAAAAAGTTCAACGAGACTTTCGGCCGTAACCGAAAAATTCAGATATTTTTGAATTCGTCCACGCATACATTCTGCATACATTGAACAATTGTGTGGGAATGTATCAACATTTACTTTTTTTTGAAAAAAAGATATCATCATGAATATTAATAAATAAACATATACTGAATACTTTGGCTTTTTACATTTTAATTTAAAGTAATTTAAATTTCTTTGAAATGTATTTTGGAATAGAATGTCAAGAGAAAAGGATTTGGGCCCGGTTGGTGGGGGTGGAGGGCAAAATTCATGCAAAATCGACCCTTAAGTTCCATTTACTTTTATAAAATAATTACAACTCTACCTAGACATATAAAAAAGTGCACAAGAAAATTTTGTAGCTTAAAGAAAATAAATGAACGTCTAAACTGTACGAGTAGCAGTATGACTTTGTGCATGCTAAAGTGATGTTAAGGGGAATCAATTGAGACACAATTTGGTATAGATATAACGCACGAGTGTAGACAGCCGCATTAAGAGGTCGTGCTCTGATTCTGTGCTATAGAAAAATGTGTAATAATTGTGAGAAATGTAGAAAGATATTTCTATTTATATATATATATATACATATATATATATATATATATATATATACATATATATATAAGGATATCCTGTACTATAGGTGAATTTATTTATTTAACATGTCTATACGGTCTTACTGGAATAAAATATTTTAATTAGCAAGTGACTCGGGTTATTCATTTGACTACGTTGATGATGACTTGATGTGGCAGTGACTGTTACGTCATGGTAACTTATAGATTCCGCTAACTATCACCCCCTGCATTAACAACAATAGGGTGAACTGTTCCAGGACCTTTCTCTTGCCCAAAGATGTCAATGATAAAACTTAGTAACTTTAATATTTTTTTAATCACATGAACGCCCCCCAAGTAACTTAGTAACTGTGGTACAAGAAACAGGGTTTGAGGATCAGGGATCCAAAATTCTAATTTTTTTTTAAAAATAATTTGAATTTTACATGAAACTTACAAATTAAAAACAAGAAATCTTTAAAGTACATTCGTTTAATTTCCCCCCGTTTTCAGTAAAAAAAACAACACAAAAAAAACGTTCATGTAACATAGAAATTTCATTTCTGTAACATAGACATTTCATTTCTGTAACATAGACATTTAATTTCTGTAACATAGACATTTCATTTCTGTTACATAGTCATTTCATTTCTGTAACATAGACATTTCATTTCTGTAACATAGAAATTTCATGTCTGTAACACAGCTATTTCATTTCTGTAACACAGACATTTCATTTCTGTAACATAGACATTTCATTTCTGTAACATAGAAATTTCATTGCTAATCTTCACCAGGCCCTACTTCTGTTGAGCGGTGTGTACATAAGCCTTGTAAGTCCGGATCCCAAGCCCGTCAGTGTCGGCCTACACGCCATCTTGCCAAAGACCGCTATGAGCCAGCCGTTCACACCATTGGATCGAAGATACCCGTAAGTCAGAAAATAATGTTACCATGTCTATTTTATTTAAAAGTTTTACAGCGAGGCAAGAAAGATTGGGTCCACGAGGTTCTAGCACTAACAACATTTACGTTGCATAGTTATAGTTTAAGAAGAAATGTCAAGTAGTATAAAAAATGTTGTGGGGCATTCATAAGAAGTAAAACTTACTAGGCCATTCATATATAGTATGTACGCCATTCATATATGGTATGTACGTCCTTAAGGGAGAAAGGAATTTGGGTTTTCGATTTTGGAGCTTTAGAGTTCACCTGCGTATGCCTGGTTGGGGCGGGGGGAGGGGAGGGGTTGGGGTGGGTCACGGCAGAAAGTACGTACATTTATTTAAACATTATTTCTACAATAATCATCCTGAAGTTCTGCCCGTCCGAAATTAGCATATTTATATCACGGATGCTGAAAACAAATATCACGCAATGTTTGTAGGAATTGTCGTCATAATGTTGAAATGTATTTACACAAATGAACTTGCTAGAAACCGCTCAGATAGTGCTCAGTGTTAGGCAGGGGAATTCACTAATAATCGTTGCGATCCGAAAATTTGTTTTTTTTGTGCCTGCATGGATGACTCCATACACAGCTGACACACGATGCCATCATGCCTACATGGATGACTCCATACACAGCTGACACACGATGCCATCATGCCTGCAAGGCTGGCCTCCTACCCAACTGGCACACGATGCCATCATGCCTGCTTGGATGTTCTTTTACCCAAATGGCACCCGATGCCATCATGCCTGCATGGATGTCCTACACAACTGGCACTCGATGCCCTCATGCCTGCATAGATTTCCCCCTACACAACTGGCACTCGATGCCATCATGCCTGCATGGATGTCTCTTACACAACTGGCAACCGATGCCATGATACCTGTATGAATGGACCTCTATTCAAATTGAACCCGATACCATCCTGCCTGCTTGGATGGCCCCTTACCCAACTGGCACCCAATGCCATCATGACTGTATGGATGTCCCCTTACCCAACTTGCACGATGTCATCGTACCTGCAGCCTGCCTTTATAAACTGGAATGAAGAGTATCGCTTGAGCGTGCCTCGATCTTAGAGTGAATGCAAATCAAATTAAACCGCTATAGCACCGGACTTTATGACCAGTTAATTCTGTTATTTCATACACTATATATCCTTGTATTTATTGGCTGATCAACGATCATAGATTTATGATAGACTTGAAATACATTTAAATCAAAACATTTTTTTAAATTATATTATGTTTAACACATTAGCTAACAAAGAAAAATGAATCGCACCCCCCTCTCCTCCCTCCCCCCCCTCTCCCCCCTCTCCTCCCTCTCCTCCCTCTCCTCCCTCCCTTACCCCCCTCCTCCCTCCCCCCCCTCCCCCCCCTCTCCTCCCTCTCCTCCCTCTCCTCCCTCCCTCCCCCCCCCCCTTCCACACTCATGCCAAACAAAAATCTTCTCACTGGTCCTGCCGCATTATTTTAAAATTAATTAAATAATTAAAACTTATCATTTAGGATGTTATGTGTAAACTAATACCACTGTCTTTAGTGACTTCGAATTCGCTTTTGTGAACCTCTAAGAGGATTTCGTGATGGGAAAAATTAGTCCAGGACCGTATGTTTTTTTTTGCTTCATTGAATCAATCACACCCGTGCCTGTTTCAAGCTTTGGGAACACCAGAACAGTGTGCGTCTCAGATTTATTGTTCAACTCTTAGTATACGTAAAGAGTGGGATATTTGGAGATGATGGTATTGTGTCTTGTTAAGCTATCTGGTCGTAGATTCATTCATCTGGAAAAATTGTGGCGTCATAGATCCATAAAGCTTGAATCAGACTAAATTAATAGATTCATACATCTGGATACGGACTAGAGTCATGGATTCATACATCTGGATACATACTATAGTCATAGATTCAGACATCTGGCTACAGACTAGGGTCATGGATTCATACATAAGAATCGCATGATGTCACTGTACCAGAGTACACATCCGCTGTTGATTTCTTTATTCCGTTTGTCATGATATATATGTGTGTGTTTATGTTACCTGTCCCCAGGGTTATAGGTTCAGCGTTTGAAATTACGACAGGTTCCACGCGCTCCGACTACAGTCCGAGGGAAATCCTCAACATGTTGTGCAACGACGTGTTTCCTAAGAACACCATCTCCATCCTCTTCCTCAACAACCACAACCTATTTCAGAAGTATCACCCACCTGCAAGTAAGGCTCAAACTTTGCACAAAATCATGGTATACCCTGTGCTACATACGCCATTGAAAAACGATGGTCTTAGTAAGGGTTAAGTGTAAAGACGTAAGCCCTTTAACGTCCATGTACTGTTACTATAATGTAGCAACAGCGGTAAAAGTCTTGCAGTTGCCATTTCAACATTATTTACAGCTAGTAATCTGTTAGCTCTTTATAGGTAAAAAAAAATTGTTCCAAGAATTTCTCTTCATTTTTTCAGTTCATTACCTGCGACGGATCATTGAATCTCTTGGTTTACCAATAATTTCATATGACACGGAATTTTCTTTGAATACAAGGGTGAGTTAATATTGTCTGCCATTATTGTATCCTCTATGATATGTGCTACTATTATATTCTCTTATATTTGTGCTGCTATTATAGTCTCTAATATTAATTTCTCTCTTTCCCTCCCTCCCTCTCACTCTCCTCCTTCTTTCTCTCTGTCTCTCTATTTCTCTTATGTATGTGATATTTAGCAAAGGCTAAACAACCAAGAATCGCCCCTAAGAAGCTCATCGTTTTTCCTGATGTCACATGACATGGTATCTTGTGTATTATGACTGCAATTAGTGTTAAAACTTTCTGAAACAACAGACAAAACTAAACCCAGTTTCTAAAGATGCAGACGACCAACCAATAAACACCTGGTTTCTTTGTCTGGACCTCCTACCCCCACCCACCCCATCTTTCCTGTCTCGATCCTCCACAAATTATATTTACCCCCCTTAGTTCTATAAATACATTTGTAGCTGTCCCATCCAATGTTCCCTTTAAGCTGCGCGGCCGCGCAGTAATCTCACAGACGCCGTGCAGCAGTTTTGAGTACCGCGCAGCTAATTTCCACTTAAGTGTGTGTTTGTGTCTGAAGGCTGAAAAATTTTGCGCACAAAAAAATTGATGCTGTAAAAATTTGCTCACAACTTTATGATTTTGCACACGAACCAACAAACCTTAGAGGGAACATTGGTTCCATCCCTAATGACAGAGAAGCATGGCTTCGTAACGTGGCGCCACCGCCTCCTCCTCATTTCAGGCTGCTCGTGCGGACCACGCCATCAGAGATCATGTTTCGACATGGTCAGCCCATCGACTTTCAACAAGCAATCATTTGTCAAAGAAAACTTGTGAGAGAGTAAACTCGAGATATTGGGTAACCTTTCATCCACACAAAGATCTTCTCCCTGCATGAATAAGACCCAGGTGGTCTTCTGTTAAGAAATAGGGTACAGACATATTTAGATGTGAATATCCTGCAACCAAACATGGAAACGCTTTATAAATCATATTTTGAGACTATAAGAGTAAAGTTTAATTTGTAACAGTAGCTCTCGTAGAAGAAATGGAAAGATTGTCCAACACGACGTCTGCAAGATCCATAACGTCATTTAAGAATATTATCTAATATGAGATAAAAATCAAGGAAACTAATACGGAGAGAAAATAAAAGAGAGACAACCATCACACGTTCCATGACGGATAAAGGGCGTCATTGATGAAATGTCAGCTCAGATGAAAGTTTACGGAAAAAAACCTCCATCTCTAGGGAGGTGAAAGCACTCCTCGACTAAGAAAAGAGAACCGAGACGGACAGCGTCATAAATAGGAGACTGATCACGTGTTGTTAGCCGCGCCAGGATTGTTACAACCTAAAGAGATTTACTTCTGTTGGAAGCCAGAGCCACGTTCTGTTGGAAGCCAGAGCCACGTTCTGTTGGAAGCCAGAGCCACGACGAGCTCATCTTTCCCTTGCCCCGTGAGATTTTCTTTGAAATGCACACGGGGCTAAAGTTTAGAGGCTAGGGGATTCGGGATCTGGTAGGAAGAGGATCGAGGTGCGTTATAGGATTAAAAATATATCCCTAACTTAATTCTAACTCCTTTGGAGGTTTTACCGCTGTGACGTCTAGGCTCATTAATATGAGTCCACATAAGTGCGCATTGAAAAATGATGAGCTAGATCTATTCTTATGTAGTTTAAGAGTTTTTGCGTACCCCGGCGTCTTACAACAACGATGGTTCAATAATTATATTTAAGAACCCTAAATTCGACAAGACAACGGCAAGCATTTGAATATTTAATATAACCAAGTTGAAGGGGGAAAAGAATGTCAGTTTAAGAAGGAGGAGTAGCAAATATAAAGTTCTGAAACATCTGCGAACAGTCTTACTTGGGATGTCAGTTTCTCGGGTAGGTCATTGATGTATGCTAAAAAAGCAAACAAACAAACCTAGCAACAAGCCCTGGGGTACACCTGACTTAACACCCACAAAGGGGGAGCTTGCAGCTTCCACCGATGCAAAGCAGATGAGTCGGACGGTTGGAGGCGGTCCAGCGACGGGCAGCACGCTTTGTCCTGAACCGCTACAGGAATACCTCTAGTGTTGGAAACACTGGGCTGGTCACCGTTGGAGGAACGACGACGACTATCCAGGCTCTCTATGATGTACAAGATAAAAATGGGCAGGTCCTGTGCTCCAGCATTAAAAAGAAACTCGTTCCTCTCCCCCATAGACAGCGACATGGCCACGACAGCCAGTTCCGGCTCATACCAACAAGAAGCCAGCATAAGAACTGCTTATTCCTGCCAAACACAATCAGGGACTGGAACAAGCTTCCAAAAGAACCAGTTGAGGCGAAAACACTTGACAAATTTGCGTCTATTGCCCCAGGCCTTCAAACCCCCAGTGCATGATACCATCCTTAAGTAGCCCTTGCAACCAGTGAAATATTCTCAACACCAGGCACAGAAACATTGCAAATCCCCTTTAGATGCATAGGAGCAAGAATAATTAATAAATTGATCGTGGGCCCTTAATTTAAAGAAAAAGCAGAAATAATGAGCCACGCTTACCTCAGAAGTTCTTTTGATCTCACAATAATCCCATTATGATTTTTCTTACATGTGTTCAAAACATCGTCGGTTTTCTTCAAAACACCTTCATCCGTGGAATCCAAAACTTTATAATATCATCATATTTCTGCTAGACTCGGATTTCAGTTTGCCTGAGCGGGTCGAAAAAAAAAGGCTTTCTTAGATGGAGTATAACGGAATCAGCTTAAATACATATATTATTGTCCTATCTTTTGATTCAAGCAACGGCATAACTTGTTATACTTGGTCAATACGCAAGAAGCAATAAACAAAAGATTTAAAGTGGTCTAGGGTTTCACGCAGGATTTTATATTACTTAAGATATTTAATTTCGTCGAGACCTATCTGCATTATATTGACCAGTTCTTGCATTAAACAATAAGATTGTCAAACACATGCATACAGTTTAGGGGCCGAGCAGCTGAAACCTACAAAAACGCTCGTCTGCAGACGAATGTAAAACTGCCGAACGTACCAGGTTATGAATGTAACAGGTAATGAATGTAACAGGTAATGAATGTAACAGGTAATGAATGTAACAGGTAATGAATGTAACAGGTAATGAAAAGTAACAGGTAATGAATGTAACAGGTAATGAATTTAACAGGTAATGAATGTAACAGGTAATGAATGTAACAGGTAATGAATGTAACAGGTAATGAATGTAACAGGTAATGAATTTAACAGGTAATGAAAAGTAACAGGTAATGAATGTAACAGGTAATGAATGTAACAGGTAATGAATGTAAAAGGTAATGAATGTAAAAGGTAATGAATGTAACAGGTAATGAATGTAACAGGTAATGAATGTAAAAGGTTATGAATGTAACAGGTTATGAATGTAACAGGTTATGAATGTAACAGGTAATGAATGTATCAGGTAATGAATGTAACAGGTAATGAATGTAACAGGTAATGAATGTAACAGGTAATGAATGAATCAGATAGTGAACGTACCGGGTAATGAATGTGGAAGTCAGTGAATGTACCAGTTAAGGAATATACCGGAAAATGAACTTACCGGATACTGAATGTACCGGGTAGAGAGTGTAATGTGTAATGAATGTCCTCGGTAATGAATTTACCGGGTTATGAATGTACCGGTTAATGAATGTACCGGAAATGCATACTTGATAAGGAATGTACCGGATAATGCATACTTGATAAGGAATTTACCGGATAATGCATACTTGATAATGAATGTACCGGTTAATGAATTTACCGGATAATGCATACTTGATAAAGAATGTACCGGATAATGCATACTTGATAATGAATGTACCGGATAATGAATGTACCGGATAATGAATGTACCGGATAATGAATTGAACGGGTTATGAATGTACCGGATAATGAATGTACCGGATAATGAATGTACCGGATAATGAATTGAACGGGTAATAAAATGTACCGGGTAATGAAGATACCAGATGATTCGCCCACACAACTGACGCTAACGCGGGAAACGGTTCATGTCACTGTGCTCTCATTAAGGACGTCACCTTTTCATTAGTTATGCAGTACATTTCCGAAGAAGTTACATCGAGCTGCTCTGAGCGCACACACACGTCCGACGTGCCTGACGTAATGAACATCTTCCTGTGGTGTGCGAGTGCCTTTGTATCTTTGATTGTTATTTCCAATTACTGTGACGCACTGATGTGTATGTACCGTAAATCTTGCATACCTTATGTGCTTCGGTTTCACTGTGCAAATCTAGCTTCCTAGCAACCGCCCCAATCCCCCCAAACCATTAAAAAATCTACGTCATATCATGTCCATTTAGTGGAAACGTCTCCTTTAGCATTAGTCACAATTAGTGTTTGTCTGATATTCTTTCTTGACGTTGGTAACTTTATTGCAATACTGTGCAAGCCAGTGACTGTGGATATTTGGCTCCAATGGTGTGGGAATATAAAACCTAGAGCCAGCAGTTCCGAAACGTATGACAACCCACATCAGCTCATAGCGTGAAACAAGAGAGATAGTAAACGGTCTTGTTTGAATTATTGGTGGGTTTTTTTTTTCTTAATCAACCTTTGAACTCATGGTTGGGGTCACGTGATCACGTCATCTCATAGTTCATACCACCAACAACGTACCTTAGATCAGCGGTTCTCGGCATGTGGGTCGCGACCCCTTTTGGGGTCGGACAACTCTACACGGGGTTCGCCTAAGACAACCGGAAAACACATATTTTTCAAGTAGCAACGAAAATAATTTTATGGTTGGGGGTCACTACCACATGAGCAACTGTATTAACGGGTCGCGGCATCAGCAATGTTGAGAACCACTGCCCTAGATCTTTCTCTATCACAACTGTTTTTTTTTTTTTTTTTTTTTTTTTTTTTTAAAAACGTGGGTGTGTTTTTTTCCAGCTGTTGTTGTGGTGCTTTTTACCCCGGTAGAGCCGGTTTTTTTTATGTTAGCTGTACATATGGCTTGTGATTCATTTGTGATTTTTTTTTTTTTTTTTAAGTCTATTAAAATCTAATGTTTTAAATATTGAAAAATGTTTGTTTGTACTTCAGTAACTGCTACACTGAAGCAGCATTTTTATATCCAAAGAATTAAGCTCCACAGCCTCTGAGACTATAGTATGCAACAGTTTTTATTGACAATTTTAAGTGAATGCAAATGTGTACCTTCATGGCTTACGAATAGGGGTCTGTGAAGAAGAGTACAAAGCATTAACCTTATTATAATAATTTCATGTTTACTCATTCAAACTGTCATCTCTTTGTCATAACGTATTGTGCTGGTGATTTTTTTTTTTTTTTAATAGGGTTTCCAAGTTTCTGTCTATCAGATTTCTATTTAAAGATTTGAACTTTTTTTTTTTTTTTTATTGATGGTTTTTATGTTTTGGGTGTTGGCTGCTTGTTCAGTAGTGGTGGCATTGTTAAAGAAAGGATTGTAGCTGCTCTTATTTGATGTGACTTGTTTCATCTACACAACTTATAAAATAACAAGTTTGTTGATGGGATTTATTTTCTCTCTCTCTCCACCTTACACTTAAAATCTTGTACCAGTATTCATTTATTTGAAATTTTTTAATCAGTCTTGTTTTTTTTTTGTTTTTTTTGTTTTGTTTTTTAACTGTCTCTTTAGAGAACCTTTAAATTAACTTAAAAACACCCTGGGGTGGTATTATGGAGTGTGTTTCAAACAATCAAATGTTGTGTGGTTGTTTACTAGCTGAAGGCTGAATGACCACACACTTGTCAGTTGCTGTCCGTAAACAGGAAGTGTCTGGGTGGTTTTAAATAAGTTTTAGCTTGAGAGGTGCTTTTAGATTTCTGGTTTGACAGTTTTTGGTGCGGTGCTTATTACCCCGGTAGAGCCGGATTTAGCCGCGTATTCCATTATAATTAAGATTCTCTCTCCAAGAACAACAGGATCAAGCCACTTCGTTGATACCAGCTTAGGCTTCTTGTCTGAAGGTGCGGAGCCTGTTTGTTTCGCTTCCTGCGACTTGGGTACATCTCCGTGTTGTTCATTTTATGAGCCGAAACTTTTTTTCTATCCCAGTTCAACCACAACGATGCAGACCATTGTATAATCCCTGACAAGTCTTTGGGGGAAATTACATTTCAGTTTAATACCCTACAAAAAAAATTGACATTTTATTTATGAGTGACGAGACGGGAAGGTAGTGATAAGAGTTCGACAAGAATAGGTAAATTACAAAATTAACGCAGATGACTAAAAGCAACCATGTCCCAATCGAGGCTGATGACGTCCTCTGGGTATCACCTTGGTGCGGCTGGGACTTCAGCGTTTAAAATCATTCAACGTAGTGAATTTTTTTACAATTCCATGAAACCGTGTCGCTGGTCGCTCCCATGAAGTAACAGAATGCACTATGCACAAACAATGTATCACCTGGATGCACTGTGCACAAAGAATGTATCAGCAGGATGCGCTGTGCACAAACAATGTATCAGCAGGATGCACTGTGCATAAACAATTTATCATCAGGATGCACTGTGCACAAACAAAGATCATCATGATGCACTGTGCACAAAAATGTATAAGCAGAATGCACTGTGCGCCCAGTAAACTTATATGAGATATCCATTGTGTTCGGAAATAAGAAACCTTAGTGGGAAAAAAAGACATTAACAAACATATTATAAACATGTAAAGAAAGGCATACATCACCGGGCATATTCTATGAAGAATGTGTGAGTGCACCACCGGGCATATTCTATGAAGAATGTGTGAGTGCACCACCGGGCATATTCTATGAAGAATGTGTGAGTGCACCACCGGGCATATTCTATGAAGAATGTGTGAGTGCACCACCGGGCATATTCTATGAAGAATGTGTGAGTGCACCACCGGGCATATTCTATGAAGAATGTGTGAGTGCATCACAGGCATATTCTATGAAGAATGTGTGAGTGCACCACCGGGCATATTTTATGAAGAACGTGTGAGTTAAAAATTATGGCACCTTTAAGTGTGATGATAATTCAACATTAGTACTGCGTAGTATTTAAAAAAAAATTGGAACAATCCCAAATTAGCAAATCATATCTTAATTGGAATTTTACCAAAATAACCGTTTTCCCGTGTTTATCCTCCAAAAAACAGCCATCGCTTTCCGTCCAGCTGGCGCCGACCATGGGTCAAATGGTAGACGTGCTCTTCGCTTTCCTTCGTAAGTTTAACTGGACGGACTTCTCTTTTCTGTGCACGCTGTCCGTGGGGTGTGAGGACGAAATCGCGTCCATCAGACTCAAGGTGGACGACTCGAACAGAAAACCAAATGTCACGGTCTACGGCGTGGACATATTTTCGTAAGTTCACTCCCTGAGATGTCTTTTTATTCGATGAATGTCCATTTTGTTAATTCATTTTTTTTTTCAACTTTACAATTCCAAATGGACATCTCGTTCTCCAATAACTGCCATATTTATTTCAACAAATGGTTTGTTTATGCAGCAGCAATTTGAGGATGTCCCAGCTTGGTGTGGAGAATGGCATCAAATTGTGCTGTTTTTTAAATTAAATATGGTGATTGATATTTTCAGTTTCCGGCTCCTGTCGTATGTGAACTTCACCAAGGACATCACACGCGATGAAATACGGGACAAGCTGAGATATGAAATGGACAAGGACACTCGCATCATCCTCTTCCACGGTGAAGGGTATGATGATTTCTTTTTTGCAAAGTCTATATGTTTATGAAGTTCACGACAAGTGACGAAGAACATTTCTGTCTGCGTTCATCTTATGTATGTATTTCGCAAATGAGAATACAGCAATGAGCAGATTTCCAACCCGCTCAGCTGCTTTTTAACACTAACAAGTGGTGGGATGGGGCGCTTGGTAGGTTTGATGGGCCATGTGGTAGGTTGGATGGGACGCGCTGTAGGTGGGATGGGGCGCGTGGTAGGTTTGATGGGGCATGTGGTAGGTTGGATGGGGCGCATGGTAGGCTGAATGGGGCGCATGGTAGGCTGGATGGGGCATGTGGTAGGTTGGATGGGACGCACTGTAGGTGGGATGGGGCGCATTGTAGGCTGGATAAGGTGTGTGGTAGGTTGGATGGGGCGTGAGGTGGGTTGAATGGGGCGTGTTGTAGGTGGGATGAGGCATGTGGTAGGCTGGATGGGACGCGTTGTAGGAGAGATGGGGTGGGGCGCACGGTAGGCTGGATGGGGTGTAGTAGGTTGGATTGGGCGCATGGTAAGCTGGATTGGGTGTGTGGTAGGTTGGATGGGGCGCGTGGTAGGTTGGATGAGACGTGTGGTAAGTCAGATTGTTCACGTGGTAGGTTGGGTGGGCTGCGTGGTAGGCTGGATGGGGCACGTGGTTGGTGGGATTGGGCGCGTGGTTGGTGGGATGGGGCGCGTGGTTAGTGGGATGGGGCGTGGTAGGCTTGATGGGGTGCTTGGTTGGGGGCATAGGGCGTGGTAGATTGGATTGGGTGCGTGGTTGGCAAATGGGGCGCGGGGTTGGTGGGATGGAATGCGTGGCAGACTGGATGGGGCGCGTGATAGGTTGGATGGGGAGTGTGATAGGTTCGTCGGGGCGCGTGGTAGTAAAGGGATGAAACATTTATTAACTTCTAGGGGCAGATTATGTGAACCCAACGGTAGCAGGACTGCTTTATCTTTATATCGAGCATTATTTGAAGACACTTGTGAATTTTGCATTTACCAAAAACCTTTATGTTATCAATTAACCATTGCTACCTGGCCATGCAAATGACACAAGATCAATCAATCCACTATATAATCAATATTTGAAATTTTTTTAAAAAGGATTTTCCCATTATCACATTGCATTCACTGATTAAATCTAATTGTATTTCATGAACGTCAGCTACTCAAAATGTGGTATTGGACCTCACGGTCTTATCCTTATCTTTGATAGAATGTTTGGCGGTCTCCCTAAAAGCAACACATTGCATTAAATAACGATGTTTTCTCGTGTGTTTCAGTGCAGAAGTGAAGACCATCATGGATGTGGCTCGTGAGATGGGGATGACCTACACAGACTACGTCTGGATCTTCACCTTCACAGCCATGAGCTCGGCCGCAGTGGAAAGGGGGCGGATCCATAAAAGTTATCCGATAGGATCTTTCGGTAGGTCTTTCTTGTTCTACAAATATCGGGCTAGTTGTATTAAATAACTGTTAACAAGATAGCTTTGTCCTTTGGCGTATTTCAACATTACGTACAGCTATTCTGGACGAAGGATATAATCCGATAGGATCTTTCGGTAGGTCTTTATTGTTCTACAAATATCGGACTAGTTGTATATAATAACTGTTAACAAGATAGCTTTGTCCTTTGGCGTATTTCAACATTACGTACAGCTATTCTGGACGAAGGATATAATCCGATAGGATCTTTCGGTAGGTCTTTCTTGTTCTACAAATATCGGGCTAGTTGTATATAATAACTGTTAACAAGATAGCTTTGTCCTTTGGCGTATTTCAACATTACGTACAGCTATTTTGGACAAAGCTGAGTAAAACTACAATAGGAATTTAAAATTTTTAAAAATATAAAAAAATTACCATCTTCAAGCTCAAAATTCACTTCTTTCATAGGTCAAGCCTTTGTGGGCCGTGCTAATGAACTGCTTACTCGATTCCATGAATCACTTTTTCCATTATGTTATAAATTTGATATGAAACTTTCCCATTTGAGTAGCCCAAAAACGACTTAAACTCCTTGAAAGTGATTTCTCGTGTTAAAGATGATGAAATTGTCTTATAGCTTATTTAGTTCTGCTAATTGCGTTCGTACATGTCTCTTACTCTTGCTCTCCAGCCTAACAGGCAGGTATCGACTTTAAATTGTGTTGATTTAGTTGTTTTTACGACTTACGGTCGGTTAAACATTAAATGTGTTGTTTTTTTTTTATTTTGTTGTTTAATTTAACTTGCTGTTTTGGGTTGTTGTCTTTTGATATATTCATTAATACATCCACGGCTTTTATTTTCCATGAGATTAATTCTCCACAATCCCCAATTGTCCAGTGATTGGTTACGAGGCAACCTTTGAGCAAATGAAAATGGACATCGATACTGCCATCGGCCTCTGGAGGAACGCCCTCACTGCCCTGTCCCAGTCACCCGAGTTTAACGACATCGACTTTGAGAGCCACCTGACATGCGACCGGGCCAAGGAGGACCTGGCTCTGCTCCAGAACGGGACCGGCTCACCACTTTTCTGGCAGCATGGGGAGAAGATTTATAAGTGAGTCGCTATGCACGTGGTTCGTTTTAAATAGGGGAACATGCCCTGAAGATGTATCCCTGTTACAGACAATGTTTTTCCCTGTTACAGACAATGTATTTGTTCCGACGAGGGTAACTTGTCCACGTTTTAGTCATATTTACATTCTATCGACGTGGAAAAATGTTCAAAACCACTGACCCGACTGATATTTAGCTAAACCCATTTTTAACCACCTTACAAATATCATGTCACTGTTTTATAATTCAAAGCCACTATTCCCAGTTTTGTTCGGTCTTTTATTCCGGAAAAGGAAAAAACCACCAACTTCTAAAGGGTTATCAGTGCTCAGGTAAATGAAGGACCCTGTCAAATAACACTTCCTTTCATCTCCTTTGTTCTACGTTTTTTTTGTTGTTTTTTTTTATTGTGCTCCGGTTTTGTCGTACTTCTATTTGTCCTGTTCGCTGATGGAGGCTCTGAGCCGAAACGTCCACATCTCATTGTCCTGTCTTTTGATTCAAGCTTCAACATACCTTGTTTTACTATTTCGCGGAAAATGAAATCGCCTCAATTTAAATATTGTGTAATAAATATTCGGTTTAAAAGTGTTTGGGACATCAGATTATAAATGTAATTCATGGGCGTGAAATAAAAAGTGAGCAGTGACTTTTCTGGGGGGGGGGGAGGAATCGAGTAGCAAATGTTGGGATTCTTAAATGTGCGTGACTTGAGTTCGCGTTATGTCAAGTAACTTTAGTAGATGGGAAGTTCATGCATTGCTGTCGCCAATTTTTGGCGAGCTATAATTAGTAGATGGGAAGTTCATGCATTGCTGTCGCCAATTTTTGGCGAGCTATAACTAGTAGATGGGAAGTTCATGCATTGCTGTCGCCAATTTTTGGCGAGCTATAATTAGTAGATGGGAAGTTCATGCATTGCTGTCGCCAATTTTTGGCGAGCTATAACTAGTAGATGGGAAGTTCATGCATTGCTGTCGCCAATTTTTGGCGAGCTATAACTAGTAGATGGGAAGTTCATGCATTGCTGTCGCCAATTTTTGGCGAGCTATAATTAGTTTAAATTTAAATTCGCTCAGAAACCAAAAGCGCACAGAATACATTTCTCTAATACAGCGGTTCTCAACCTGTGGTTGGTGACCCCCTTTGGGGATCGAACGCCCTTGTACAGGGGTCACCTATGACCATCGGAAAACACATAAATATGAAGTAGCAACGAAACTAATTTTATGGCTTGAGGTCACCACAAAATGATGAACGATAATAAAGGGTCGCGGCA
This sequence comes from Lymnaea stagnalis, assembly GCA_964033795.1. Taxonomy (NCBI): domain Eukaryota; kingdom Metazoa; phylum Mollusca; class Gastropoda; family Lymnaeidae; genus Lymnaea; species Lymnaea stagnalis. The sequence continues at coordinate 1,539,870 of CAXITT010000004.1, read as the reverse complement.
TTGGGAAGGTTGAGAATCCCTGCTCTAGTAGATGTTTGCAAGTGCACCTCTCGGAATAATAATTAACAACAAATGTGTACACCAAAATTAACTTAACTAGAAAGTCCCACGAGGCAATCTAAAAAAAAATGTTTTTTCTTCACACTCTTTACAATTTACAATTTTTAAATTATAGATTTTAAGATAACGGAATTTTGACCAAACTCGCCTGGAACCACGTATAGGACCAATTGGTTTGAGATCCATTGTTCGGTTTTGTTATGTACCGCTATTTTTTTGTTTAAAAGATTAATTTCCTATAAAAATGACTCCTTTTACAAAACAGATTTAACAAAGGACCGGGAACTGTTTAAGAATTATACTAAAAATAAAGAACGATACCCGAAATAGCGCCAATTACAAGTAACAATATTGATTTATTCGATTAATTATGATATAAATGTCCACAATGAAATGTGTAGATTTTTTTAAAACTCTCTTAACTTGCAGCTAATATTAATCCATACACACACAGTGAAAGTCTTGTAAGTTTCTTCATTTATAGTGTATATCAGTGTTGGGCAAATCGCGGCTCGCGAGCCGCATGCCGCTCTTTAGTGACCTGAGTGCGGCTCGGCCAGTCGGCCAATCGGTTTTGACTCCAAAAAACAAAATTTTTGACAGGAACTTGAAAGGGAATTTGGCTCTCAAATATGTTGTTGTTTTTTTTATCGTCCTGCTGCTGATTTGTGACTCTCTTCACTAGTGAGTTTGCTAACCCCTGGCCTACACAAGACAGGGTGAACCGAAATGGAGTCAATACACAGGCTATAAATGGGTTTTCTTTTTTAAAAAGTAGCCATTTAACAAGTGAACATAAAAACATACAAACTTAGCTACAGTGAGTTTTAGATAGTAGATGTTGAACCTTGAAAACATTGTTAACAGAAGCAAACAGAAGTATATGTAATCAGTCATAACGTAAGTCACAAATTACTGTCGAATGCCTAATTTTCTTTCCCGTTCAGCAAGCTACATGCCGTGAAGCATGGCGAAATGTGTATTTCATTTCTTTTTATTTCCAGGTATTTGTTGAAATCGAAACTGCCGGGTGACCTTGAGTTTGATGAATACGGAGTGCTGAAATCCAATAAATTCTGGATCAAGAACGTCCAGTACCAAGAGAGTGGCGAGTAAGACTTGACCATTGTTTTACATGAGGATAATTAAAGAAGTCGCGCAGTTAATACGTCATTGCTATCAAATAAATATTTCATATCGGGTCATTTGACACAAATTAGACAATAAAACTTTTTTTTTTTTTTAGAACCTTGTTGTAAAAAAATCCCGGGCGTCCCTCACTTCTAACTTTTTGTTTTGTTTTGTTAAACGTTTCCGCAAAGAGTTTGATTTTTTTTTATTTTGATAGTTTTTAAAAAAGAGTCTTTGGTGAATTAATTTGGTACAATTAATGTACCTCTTTCCCCCGACACAGTTATTTTGATAATGAAACCAATCAATGAGAATATGCCTGTTGAAATTTGCATTGATTTTAAAAAAAATTGATAAGACTGCAATGTGTTTGTGATTGCGATAAAGTTGCTTTCTTCCCAGTTTGTACTTGAGCCCTAACGTATTCATCTAATCTATACAATGACTGGATTTTTTTTCTTCAATTTTTTATCATTTTTTCTCCACAAAAAAAAAAAGAGAAGTGTCCACCTCAGCTTCTTCACAGGCCAGAAACCGTGAGTCTTCTTTTTCAAGAAATCGGGAGTCTGGTCTCTCTCCTTCTCAGTCCCGATTTCCTGGGAGTTTGACAAGAGAAACTGTCACTCGGGCCCCTTTCTCGAGAGGGTTCGGATCACAACAGTACCCCTATCGGAGTTCATTTGGTGGAAACTCAGAATCCGATCAAACCAGAACTTCAAATAGAACTTCAGGATCGGCGAGTTTTTATTCTCATTCTACGTCGTCTTCTGTGGGCGATGGCAACGTTGATAACAGAAATGAAGACACGAACGAGCCTTTATCAAGCAGCCGGGACTTTGGACGCTCAGGCGGACAAAACGAATCTCCATCAGACATGCCGAGTGCCACCCGGCGAACAGGGATATCGGTTGCAGACAGAATTAGACATCTGGACCGAGACAAGTTGGCCAGGAGGCGGGGTCACCGGCACGAGATGGTTGACAGCGCGCACGATGACGTGCAGATCAAAGCGCTCGAGCAGAATGCCACATTTGTGTCTTACGGCGAAAAGTCTCGACGTCGTAGGAAGCGCCAAACGCATGGCTGGCAAATTGTGAAGAAGGTAAACGAGCAAAAGAAAAATAATTCATAAACATTTTCATGAATGAACTAACCTGGATTTAAAATGAACGACTAGATCTATACACATTTTTTCATCGATCTCATGTCTATATTTAATTATATGTAAAGACAATAGTATATGCACATTGACAATACGAAATAAAATTGAATGAGGAAACTTTTTAAAAAATGACAAAGGCTTAAGAAAACGTACATATTGGGGTTAGATCACAACAAAAAAAAAATTGGGGTCAGATCACATGTGTATGCGATGTTTAGGAACCGCTGATTGCTAGTCTAAAGTGGCTTCAACAGAAGTAAATATATGCTGAAATAGTCAAAGCTTTATGATGCGCATGGTATTTAACTGTGAACTAACTAACCGTGTTTTTCCCAATGTTACTTACCAGATAGCGGATTGGAATGGACACAACCTGAGCATTTCCGGTATTGTTTGGCCGGGAGGGGTATCGAACCCACCGAAGGGAAAACCCGAGAAGTACATCTTGAAAGTCGTCACGTGGGCTGAGGATCCCCACGTGATCTACTCTGACCTGAAGAACGAAACAGTGGCCTCGGGGAGCGGGTGCGAGACCAATGCTCTCCCCTGTCGGATCTACGTCCGGGACAAAAGTCTTCAAAGGTTGGTGATGGTCTGAGAGAACAAAATTTCTATTCCAAGATTAGACCCCCTCAACGTACTATAATGTTTAAAACATCGAATTATAATCGCTTCATTTGTAAATACACTTCATTAGAATATCTGGCTTTGTTGAGTAACACGCACAAAATTCACTCTTGTTAATGTAAAATCCCCCCCCCCAAACCCCAGAAAGTAATGTCATTTGTTACGTCGGTGAGATTGACTTCTAGCTGGCCAACTTTTCGACGTAGTAGGATCTGTAGTTGAGGCAGATTGGTGTTTGCCGTATGTCTCGTCCCATTAACATCCACCATCCCTGGTTTATCCATTGAGTCCACATCTCGAAACGCTGGAGTGATTAGAGGTTTCGGAAATTACAATCATAGCTCTATAGATTACAATTATAGCTCTATAAATTACAATCATAGCTCTATAAATTACAATTATACAATCATAGCTCTATAAATTGCCATTATAGTTCTATACATTACAATCATAGTTCTATAAATTACAATTATAGTGCTATAAATTGCAAATGATAGCTCTATAAATTACAATCATAGCATTATGAATTACATACATAGCTCTATAAATTACATACCAGCTAAATAAATTGCATGCATAGCTCCATAAATTAAAATCATATTACAATAAACAATTAATCATAGCTCTATAAATTACAATTAAAGCTCTATAAATTGCATTCATATCTCTATAAATATCAATAATAGCTTTATAAATTACAATCATAGCTCTATAAATTACAATAATAGCTCTATGAATTACATGCATAGCTCTATAAATTACATACCAGCCAAATAAATTGCATGCATAGCTCCATAAATTACAATCATGTGACTATAGATAATTAATTATAGCTCTATAAATTACAATCATACCTCATAGAATTACAATCCTATAAATTACATCAATAGTTCTATAAATTACCGATCAGCTCAATAACTTACTTACATTGCTCTATAAAAAATATACCAGCTCTGAACATCGCATAACTAGATTTATAAATTGCATACCAATCTCTATAAATTACATACCTAGCTCTATGAATAGCAAACCAAGCTCTATAAATTGAATTCTTAGCTTTATAAATTCCATTCCTGATCTATAAAATACCTAGCTCTATAAATTACATACATAGCTCTATAAATTACATACCATCTCTATACATGACATACCTACCTCTATAAATTTCGTACAAACTCTACAAATTACATGTCAGCTCTATAAATTTGATATTGCATATATTTGTACACATATGTTATGATATTTTACAAATACGTGTTTAAATTGTAATAAGCTAATTACATAAAGCTTTATCTATAACTAAGAGTGGATGTGCAATAGAAAGTTACACAAAACTGATATCCATTTGAACACCTTGAACACATGTGTTTATCCTCGACAGACAAGGCAACGCTACAAAAGATGTCTGCTGTGCTGGCCTGTCCATTGACCTCCTGAAAAGGTTGAGTGAGAAGTTGAACTTTGAAGTTGATTTATTTGAGGTGGCTGATGGCAGTTATGGAAGTCCTATCAATGTAAGTTGTGCTAATAGAAGTCCTAACAATGTAAGTTATATCAATGGAAGTCCTGTCAGTAGAAGTTCCACTAATTTAGGTCATATCGATGCAAGTCCTGTCAGTGGAAATCCTACCTATTTAAGTCATATCGATGGAAGTCCTGTCAGTGGAAGACCTACTTATTTAGGTCATATCGATGGAAGTCCTGTCAGTGGAAGTCCTACCTATTTAGGTCATATCAATGGAAGTCATACATTGCCGGTGGAAGTCCTACTCATTTAGGTCATATCGATGGAAGTCCTGTCAATGGAAGTCCTACCTATTTAGGTCATATCAATGGAAGTCCAGTCAGTGAAAGTCCTGTCAGTGGAAGTCCTGTCAGTGGAAACCCTACTCATTTAGGTAATATCGATGAAAGTCCTGTCAGTGGAAGTCCTACTCATTTAGGTCACATCGATGAAAGTCCTGTCAGTGGAAGTCAAAATAAAAATAACTCACCTTATCCTAGAAGCTCATATTCAACCCACTAAGAAACACTGCTTTAAATAATAACGGACATTTGTTTATTGAATAGAGCACGTGTAAGGACTTAAGGGTATAATTCAAGGGATGCATGATCGGTTCTCACAGTGTTTATGTATGTGACAAGATGTAACGGGAAGATTAGGGGAAAGTCTGCAGGTGCAGGAGATCTGGTTATGAGGAAATCGTGTTTTTTTTTAGGGAATCTGATAAACTTGGGCTGGTCCTCATGGACACCCTGGAGTGTTTCTGTGGCGGAGGATAACTCCGGGAGGGCTATTTACCGGAAATCTGCCGATCTATTTTTTTAAACAAATGGATATGGGAATCTGTCTGTCATGAGCCAGTGAGGGAAAGAAGAGGATAGTACAGTGTAGGAAATGATGATGATAGTACAGTGAAGGAAATGATGGTGATAGTACAATGTAGGAAATGATGATGATAGTGCAGTGTAGGAATGATAGAGCAGTGTAGGAAATGATGATGATAGTGCAATGTAGGAAATGATGATGATAGTGCAGTGTAGGAATGATAGAGCAGTGAAGAAATGATGATGATAGTGCAGTGTAGGAAATATGTGTTCACCAAATGAAAGAACTGGCTGTTTTAAAACATGGTATTAGATTGTAAACGGATTTTTTTCTAAGTATATGTTATGCTATTTATCAAGTCAAGTTTGTTAAAAGAAACTAGAGGTAATACATGCTACTAAAGACCTGTATCCACTATCTGTAGTATAGCTGGTCAATGGGGTATCTGGTCTGGCTAGGTTTACATATATTCTAGAAGTGTAGCAGCGATTTGGTTCATCTTTTGAAGATAGGGAACAATTGACTTTTAAATTATAAACACATATTTTAGACTTTTTAAAAATATAGTCTTACATTTTCTACAATTTTCAAGAGTGGATACGGCCGAAACATGATATATTAGGTCCCCCCCAGCCCCCAGAAGCAATATTAAAAATATATATTTTTATCATATTTTAAGAGCCTTCATTTGTTATAAAGTATTTCTTCAATACTTTAGAAAAACGAGACAGATTGGAACGGCATGCTGGGAATGTTGATACACGGCCAAGCTGACATGGCCATGGGAGCCCTGGCCATCACGCCAGAGCGTTCTCAAGTTGTGGACTTCTCGGTCCCCTTCCTCCAGACAGGGATCACCATCATCGTGGCCATAAGGGAGGGGGCCATTTCACCAACTGCTTTCTTGGGTACGTCCATCTTGTTGGTGTTTTCCCCTACAACTTCTGTCGTGCGGTTGCGCAAGCTCAAATTTAAGCATACGATTTAAAAATGGCGCATGTCGAAGAATTATTTATTAACAGAAACTTGACGCTTGTAAATCAACTGCTAATTCAAATACATCATATCTTATTTCATAGCATATGTAGTACAAACTACTTTGTTTAAGTAAATAATACTAGGAAGTTTTGTTAGTTGAGAATGATTTTCTGTATGTATGTATTTTGTTACTCTTAGAATAAGTAAATTTAAATTTGCAAAAAAAAAAAACCGGGAGTTATCCGTATGAGCAATTATATGGCCATTGTATGATTTCTCATACAGAACCATACGACTACCCGTCCTGGAGTCTGATCCTTGTCTTCAGCGTTCACGCCACTGGAGCATCCATCTTCATATTTGAATGGCTCAGCCCTTATGGACTAGACCAGGGAAAGACACCACTCAGTGGTAAGGCATAATATTTAAGAATAAACACTATGTCAAAGTCTTCGTTATTTAATATGAACATTAATTATTCCTAATTTACTTTAGATTGACCCTAATCAGACTATGGCCTGAAACTTACAACCAATAAGTATGTTAAATATTTTAATGTATTGTATTTTTCTAGTTTAGTCGTCTATTCATCATATTATTAAAACTCAGATTTAAGAAAGATACACAATGTGTTAATGTTTAAAACTGTTTTTTTCTTTACGATCCAGTCCATAAGTTCTCTTTGTTTCGCTCGTTCTGGCTGATCTGGGCCATGCTGTTTGGCGCCAGCGTGTCCACTGACCAACCGAGAGGATGCGCCAGTCGTTTCCTGGCCAACATATGGGCTCTGTTTGCTGTTGTCTTCTGCGCGTCATACACCGCCAACCTGGCAGCGTTTATGATCACCAAGGATGATTACTACGACCTCAGCGGCATTCAGGATTGGAGGGTAAGCTAGGCAGTGAATGATCCTACGCCTCTTTCCAGACGTGATGTGTATTACTGAATGAAAACTTTAGAGCCAAGAGCGAAACGCTGGAGGAACGGCTTATGCCCAGTAATCGATTGCTATTCGATGATTTCGATAACAGCTGAAAGCAAAAATTGTGTTTAAAAAATGTAGCGTTTGTTTTGGGGGCTTTTGCTGTTGTTGTTGTTACTATGGTTACAGCCCGAATAATCAAACAGTTAATTAATCCAATATACCCAGAATTAAAGTATTTAAATTTCGAACAAAATGTTATAAATTACCATTGGAAAAAAAAAAGGGCTATAATTTTAGTTTACTTTCCGCACAATGTGCAAATGATAAAAGTGATTGCAATGTCGAAACTTCATGGATTTTCTTCACAGCTGAAAAATCCTCACCATCGTCAACCACCATTTAAGTTCGCCACCATCGGCAACTCGTCCACAGACTTGAATATAGCCAAGAACTACCAGCAGATTCACAGCTACATGAGTAAACACGCCCAGACTAATGTCAAGGACGCTATACACGCCCTCAAACGGCAGTAAGTGCTCAACAGCTGTTGCGCTCTTTAAAATAGATATGTGAGCCATGGCACGGAATCTCTTGTATATATTTTGCTTCTGGTGTGGCTGCTTCCATTTCACAACTGGCTCTCCCCTATTCAAGCATTTTTATATTAATAGTAATGAGTGAAGGAGGGGGGGGGGTAGGGGCTATCAGGCAGCGAGCGCCATCTGTGACAGTTGAACTCAGGTAAAAAGGTTAATTTTTTTTCGGATGCGACTGTTATAGTAATCAATAAAGTGCCACAGGTGTTGGACTGTCTAGGACTATTGTTTAAAGGCCGGCAGGTATGGTGTAGGACTGTCTACAGGTCTATTGCGTATATATATATATATATATAAATATATATTAAAGAAAACAAAGAAAAACATTAAAGAGTCATTTGCAACACTCTCAAAATATCCGGACCCGGTGTAAAAAAAACTGCACCCAGCTAAGCCCTAGTTCTAATTATTTTCAAAAGCTACGTATTTACTTGGCCTGTGAGATATCTCTTGTCACTTTTTAAAGCACTGAGCCAAGACATTTCAAGTTTCCATATATGGTTATGAGTATAAATTCGATACAGCATAGTCTCGCTGTACATTTTAATATTTCAAAATAGACTTTTAGATCTACAATCAACCCACTTGGAAACATATATATGGTTTAAAGTTCGATGCGAGAGTTTAAAGAAACACAAAAAAAAACATGATCGCTATCATGCATCAGATCAATAAAATAAAGTCACCAACTACTAATGCAAATGTCGTATATTCCTACTCAAATTTAGGGATTTAAAAAAATGTCCCTTTGATTTCCATCTTGACTAGTAGCCGCAGTTAAACTAACAATTAATTCATTGAAATCAAAGCTCAAGTTGAGTTTGCTGTTATGAAGGGATAAACCGAAAAAAAAATCCATTTAAAAAAACGCCAACTATTATAGACCGTTCAAGTGCATTGTTCTCTTTTCCCAAGGGAAATTCAAGCTTTCATCTACGACTCCACGACGCTGGAGTACGAATTCGGTAAAGACGTCGGGTGCCGGTTGAAAACAGTTGGCAAACGGATAGCAGAGACTGGCTACGGGGTGGCCTTCCCCCACAGGTCACAGTGGGTCAGGCCTGTGGACGAGGCTCTGCTCAGGTTGCAGGAAGATGGTGAGTGACGTTTATTACCCGGCCGTATGTCCGCCCGCCTGCTGAATATGAACATGGGTTCAAAGCGCAACCCAGGGGGGGGGGGGTAGCTGCAGTTAATGAGCCCCAGGGCAGGGACAATACAAATATTTTTTTTTAATCCATAATTTTTTTGAAATAGACCGAATGGGTGGCGCCCAGGGTCAGTTTGCTTTATATTTTGTATTCAAAGTATAACAAAAAATTGTAAAAAAATGTAGATCAAGTTTGATCATCTTCAGCTTGCATTACACCACATTAAATTTTCCTCTTTAAAAATCCATGCGTTATGCGTGTTTTTTGTTTTGTCATACAAATCTACGCCCCCCCCCCCCACCTACTCACTTTGTAATTTGGCCAACACTTCTCAAGTTCGTTTCTGTTTACGTCCTTCAGGCTTACCACCCTGAGTGAACTAAACAATGTTTGAACGTTTTGACGATATACTTTACGTAAATACATGCTATCAGTAGATGTGCAGAGGTCAAGCGATGTGGGCCTAAGGTCAAGCGATGTGGACCTAAGGTCAAGTGATGTGGGCCTAAGGTCAAGTGATGTGGGCCTAAGGTCAAGTGATGTGGACCTAAGGTCAAGTGATGTGGGCCTCAGGTCAAGTGATGTGGGCCTAAGGTCAAGTGATGTGGGCCTAAGGTCAAGTGATGTGGGCCTAAGGTCAAGTGATGTGGACCTAATGAATCACTAATGTAACGCTAACTCTGAAATTTTCTTTTAACGCGTGACTCTCGCTGAGTGTGTGAGAGTCGTAGCAAATGCTGTTTGCTTGTGGACAAAGCAAGTAATTAGGGGAGAAGCTGCTATCAGGCTAGCAACCAACAAAATAAATGAGTGAAGCAAAGTATGGGAACACCTGGAAAATTAACGCAACAAAATAACGAACTGCCGGCAGGAAGCCTTCGTCAGTGAACTAACAACAGCAAAAAAAAACGGAATTAATTTTTTTTTTTTAAATAGCATCTAGCTGAAATGCAGTATGCGATAGGGCAGCAAGAGAATCGTGCTATTGGACTAAGCAGGACAGTGCAAACCATAGACATGGGCAATTATAATGTAACCACACAGTTTATTTATTTTACCGTTGTGTGGATGTAAATTTTTAAAAAATGAATTTTATGAGGCCTTTTCAAAGAAATAGTGAAACTTTTGTAAATATTTGGTTATTATGTTTTCTGTATATAGCCCTCGCCCCTTTATTGATATGCCCTAGGCCGTGGTCTAGATTGGCCTTATGGAAAATTCGGCCGGGACAAACAGTTTTTAATATTTAATCTTCGACCACAACACTCAGTTTTTCTGCCAGTGATTTAACCATCAGTTTCTTTGTGAGTCTCGGGACACCAGGGGGTGTTTATTCATCTCAGGCGAACCCTTAAGTTGTCACCCCTTGCCAATAATGGATATAAGGCCTGGGTTGCGGTCAAAGCCCTTGCCGATTATTTTAACTACGCTGCCCTGAGAAAGTCGCTCCTAGGTGACCGTTTCGTCCCCGCTACGTCCCGACCGGACAACTCCCTGGGCGTTTGGGGGGGGGGAGGCAACGCAACACCTTTCCCCGAGAGGAAGTAAAACCGTTCAGACCCAAGGAGAGTGGACCGCGAACGCTTTAAACACAGCGTTTCCATTCGACCGAACGTCCCCCAAGCCATGGGGGTGGGGGGGGGGGCCCCCCGGCGTGTTTCCACACTGTCTGGCGGCGTGGAGACCCGGAGTCGGCCTGTGTGGGGGCTGTGCCAGGGGGGTATTAAGAGCTCACGCTTGACGACCCACCGACGCCATCTCCAACGAGACGTTATTAGTTGTCAACCCTTGCACACTAAGTTCAGCTGAGACATGCTATCAGAGAATGTACTTCAGCGTGCATCACAATTGAATACATTATTATTCGCTAACAGGACAAAAATATATGCAAGCGGAATAATTTTGATTAAAAAGAGGGTGCCTATCAGTTTTCAATTGAAGACTTTCTCCATGGGGATATAATTATAAATATACGCGCCTATCAAAGATTAAATCATTTTCACACAAAAAAAAGCTAAATAAATTGTAAACTAAAATACCTTGGATCTTTTCCATGGCATTTAACCCATGCATTCCAGCACAAACAAAGCCTTCATCAGGTAACTTTTATAAGAGGTCTGCTTATTATTTTCGTCGCACACCTGTTGCTCGCTGAGAGGATTGCTATTCAGGATTGTTATCCCTTCAATCAACAGGGGAAATTGAACGACTCCAGAAGTTCTGGCTGGCAGGGGCGTGCCACAAGAAAAAAGAAAGGGGGGTTTCAAGTCATACCCTGGGTATACTCAACTTCACCTCGGCATTTATACTCCTGGGTGGCGGCGTCATACTCGGAGTTCTGCTCATGATCATAGAACATATTTACTTCCGGTTTGGCCGGAAGTCGTTGAAACGATGGGATAAGTGTGGATGCTGCTCATTGGTCAGCTTGGTGAGTCATTAGTATCGTGTCGTAGTTTAACATTTTCTAGTTTTATTAATTTTACAAACAGAGCAGTGGGCATATCTGTAAAATAATAGAGTAAGGTAGAACTGGTCTCACATTTACAGAATTATGGGCATATATGTAAAATAATGGAGTGACATACAACTGGTCTTATATTTACAAACAGAGTTATGGGCATATATGTAAAATAATAGAGTGAGGTACAACTGGTCTTTTTTTTACAATCGGAGCAATGAGCATATCTGTAAAATAATGGAGTGAGTTGGTCTAACTAAATATCTATAACAATAGTGTGAGCCTGTCAGATTTTCATTCTAAATAATCTATAATAACAAACAAGAGTTCGATTAAGTTTCAAGCATGTAAGTTGATTTTATGTAGAAATCACTTGCATTTATTTACAACAAAGTCGTTGCCTTTTATCAGGAGGCTGCATCAGTTTAAAGACCATATTCAATGGGGAAAAAATGTATATACATATTAACAAATGCTTATAGAGCCCTGCTAAAAATTTATTATGTCTATAAATATATTACAGAGCATGGGACAGTCGTTGACCTTCGAGCAGTCCGTCATTGAGGCCATAGACTATCACAAACACCACAAGTGCAAGGACCCACTGTGCGAGACGCAGCTCTGGAAGGTCAAACACGAACTTGACATTGCCCTGTTAAAGATATCACAACTCAGACGACTCATTGCGTAAGTGATTAACGGTTCAGGCCTGTAGTGGGACTAATCAGAGCCCTGTTCAGGGGGCGAAAATATATACATTTTTTAAATTTTATTTTTAACGGTTTCCAATTCAAGATCTAGCCAGCACTAATCATTAATATTTAAATCCTGTCAGAGTTACAAAGTTGATGCGGGAACTCAAAGTAGAAAAATGAGATATTTAATTATAAAAATCTCCCCTCGTTCTACAAGTTGAACAGGTTTGTTACAATGCAGTAGCCGAATACACGAGAAGACGTTACGTTTCTATGTAATTCCTGCTACTTTAGACTTTTCTTAGAATAAGAATTCGGGAAAACCCAAAACCTAATTAAGTATTATTAAAAGATAAAATAAGGCGTGACAATTCATTTTGATAAACATGGCAATGCGGAGATTTTTGTAAGATTGATTGGTCGGTTAGAGGTCCTCATCCTATACAGCTGCGATTGAAACACATCTTAATAAGAATTTTTATTTTTTTTATTTTACAGAAATCGATTCAATTTTAATCCGATTAAATAAATATACTTATAATATGCAAATATGTGTAGTCTTTAATATGTAGTGTATTACTATTTTAAATTGGAGATATATTTTATATAATAAGTAAATAATTATTTTTAAGTACTTATAGGAATGTGAGAGATAAAATATTTTATACAATTTTGACAGCCTCACCACGCTACATGAATTAGACACAAAAAGTTTGTGTAAATAAAGCAATTATACGCTCAGCTTTAAGGATGATTTAAAAAATACAAAAGTACACGTTTTGGCAAATGCATTCATCAGTACAACAAAAAACAAAACACTTAAATAATTAAATGTAATCACAATAATATTGATGTTCCGATTTTTGGATTTCCCTGATCGTTAATGAAGCCGCAGGGCCTAATAAAAGAAAATTGACACAATACTAATATCTGTACATTAATGTTATTATTTGGATGGCAAAAATAATGTCAAATTGAAGTATCTTAAGTATTAACCTCAATGTGAGATAGTGTTTGTATAAAAGGTATACTATTATAACAATACCTTTAAAAAGATGTAAAAAAAAGTAAATTTCAAAGATAAAATACATTAAAATCCAACTAAGTTTCTTGATTAAAAATTTGATTTTTTTAGATATTGAGATTTCGCAATAGCAGGTAAAAAAGTATCGCAATTTGCTTAACAAAATACCCCACAGACACCAGGACATAGTTTCTAGTTTATAATTAAGAAAAGAAATATAAAAATATATCATCTAAACAAAATACGTGTTAATGTTTGGTCTTTAAATCCTATCAGTGTGCTATTTTTTGTATGTTAGGGGAAAAAAAAAGATTTCTGATTTAAATTATTAGGGGAGGGGGTTTTGGGGAGGTAAAGAACTTGTGACCCGATTGTTTGAACAAGTTCAACTGAGTTCAAATTTCCAGTTAACGTTTAGTCTCGGAACTAGCATTTGTCAGGTGATAGAGCAATTACTTAGTGGGCAGACACAAACTGTGGTGGCGGAGTCGGAGAAATGTCCAATCTGCACTCGGCCCCTCGGAAAGATGTCCCGGTCTCCCCAGAGACGGGTCACACACAAATGTATTCCAACGCCAGGCCCAGTCGTTCGGTATTGTCTGCCCCAGATCGTAACTCATCCACTGCACCTAAACAGCCACACCGAAATCTCAAACCTCATCGGACGAGCAACAAATCGTTACGGGAGAATTTATCGTCTGCTAAAGGATGGACCGTCAGCGAGGAAAATGAGTTCTCGGTGATTAGGCACGGGTGTAGAACTAGACTCTGCCATCCCTAGGGATGTATGTTTTAAATTTTTAGGGGAGTTTTGGCACGGTTGTAGAAGTAGACTCTGTCATCTTATTTAAGGATGTATGTTTTAAATGTTTAGGGGAGTTTTGGCACGGTTGACAATAAGTATGCTTTAAATTTATGGATTTCAAATATAGATTTGTTTTTAGTTTGTTATAAAATTATACATCAAAGGTTCTTGTTATTATAATTATATAAATATACATATCTATATATATACACATGTAAAAATATATATGTAAATATATATGAATATATATAAGTGTATATATATGTATGTATATATATATAATACATATATATATATATATATATATATATATATATATATATA